>CM071571.1:2015623-2290911 GCA_036426205.1 Ascaphus truei | reverse complement strand
GAGTACCTGTATCTCGCACGGACATTGTGCTTTGCCTTACTACCAGCCGCAGTACTGAGTACCTGTATCGCGCACGGACATTGTGCTTTTTTTTTGTCTTATAACTCCCAGCAGCAGTATGAGTACCTGGATCCTCGCACGAAATTGTGCTTTGTCTTACTAACCAGAGCAGTACTGGTTACCTGTTACTGCAGGACATTGTGCTTCTGTTACTACCAGCAAGCAGTACTGACGTACTGTATCGGCACGGACATTTGGCTGTTTGTCTATACAACCGCAGACAGTATGAAGTACTGTATCTCGCACGGAACATTGTGCTTTGTCTTAACTACCAGCAGCAGTACTGTAGTAACGTTATATCGCACGGACATTGTGCTTTGTCATTCACCACCAGCCGTCAGTACTGAGTACACTGTATCTCGCACGAAATTGCTGCTTAGTCTTACACAGAGCAGACTATGAGTACCGTTCTTTTTCGCAACGGACAATTGTCCGTTTGTCTCTCCCAGCAGCAGTCTGGGAGTACCTGTACTCGACCGGACATTGTGCCTTGTCTACTACCAGCAGCAGTACCTGGATACCGTATCTCGCACGGAATTGTGCTTGTGTCTTACTACAGAGCCGTACTGAGTACCTGTATCTCGCACGGACATTGTGCTTTGTCTTACTACCAGCAGAACTGGAGACCTGTATCCCGCACGCGACATTGTGCTTTGTCTTTACGACCAGCGCAGTACTGAGTACCGGTATCTCGCACGGATTGTGCTTTGCTTACTACCAGCAGCAGTATGAGTACCTGTATCGCACGGACATTGGGCTTTGTTCTTACTCCAGCAAGCAGTATGAGTACCGTATTCGCCACCACGGACATTGTGCTTTCCTTACTACCAGCCCGTATGAGTACTGATCTCGCACGAGACATTGTGCTCTTGTCTTACTACCAGCAGCAGTACTGGAGTACTGTATCTCGCAGCGGACCATGTGACTTTGTCTTAACCAGCAGCTAGTACTGCAGTCCTGAAATGCCACCGCGGAACATTGTGCTTTGTCGTTACTACCAGCAAGCAGTACGTGAGTACCTGTATCTCGCACGGACATTGTGCTTGTCTACTACCAGCAGCAAGGGAGTACCTGTATCGCGAGGGACATTGTGCTTGTTTATACTACAGCAAGCAGAGTACTGAGAGTACCTGTATCTGCCGGACATTGTGCTTTGTCTTACTACCAGCCCAGCCCATACTGAGTAACCATGATACCGCAGGACATTGTGCTTTGTCTTACATACCAGCCAGCAGTACTGAGTACCTGTATCTCGCACGGACATTGTTGCTGTATACTACAGCAGCAGTACTGAGTACTGTATCCCGCACGGACATTGGTGCTTGTTTACTAACCAGCAGCAGTACTAGTACCTGTATCTCGCACGGACATTTGGCTTTGTCTTACTACCGCAGCAGTATGGAGTACCTGTCCGCAAGGAAATTGTGCTTTGCCTTCTACCACAGCAGCAGTTACTGAGTACCTGTATCTCAGCACGGTACTGGGCTTTCTTATAACACAGCAGAGTAGTGATGTGTACCTGTATCATCGCAGAGACATTGGCTTGCTTATAAGCAGATAGTACTGAGTACCTGATACGTAATGCTTGCCGACCAGCAATGGATAGATTCGCAGATGTGCTTCTTTACTACAAGCAGCAAGCCTACTGAGTACCTGTATACTCGCACGGGACATTGTGCTTTGTCTTACATACCAGCGCAAGTACTGATACTGTATCATCGCAGGACATGGTGCTTTGTCTTACTACCAAGCAGCATATTGAGTACATGTACCTCATCCGCACGGACATTAATGCTTTTCTTTCTACACTCATCAGTACTTCTTCTTTTTTATTAATACAAAGGCACAACTCGTCCGTGCGAGATACAGGTACTCAGTAATGCTGGTAGTAGACAAAGCACAATGTGCCCACGGAGGATCACAGGTACTCAGTACTGCTGATGGGTAGTAAGACAAGCACAATGTCAGCGCGAGATTAACAGGCGCAAGTACTGCTGCTGGTAGTAAGGACAACGCACAAGTCTCGTGCGAGTTACAGGTACTCTAATAGTCCTGATGGTGTAAGGAAAAGCACAATGTCCGTGCGAGGATACAGGTACTCAGTACTGCTGCTGGTAGGAAGGCAAAGCACAATGTCCGTGAGGGTACAGGTATCACTACTGCTGCTGGATGGTAGTAAGGACAAAGCACAGATGTGCCGTGCGAGGAGATACAGGTAACACTATACTGCGCTGCGGTAAGTAAGGCAAAGACCAATGTCCGTGCGAGATTACAGGTACTCATACTGCTGTTGTAGTAAGAAAAGCACAATGTGCTGCGATGATACAGGTTATCCATACTGCATGATGTAGTAAGACAAAGCACAATTGTCGGCGAAGATTAGGAGGATACAGTACTCAGTACTGCTGCTGGGTAGAAGACAAAGACACATGTCATGCGTGCGAGATACGTAGCGTGCTCACACTGCTCCACTTGTCGTGTGTTAGTTAAGACAAAGCACCACATGGCCTTGTGCGTACGGATACAGGGTACATCAGTACTGTGCTGGTAAGTAAGAAAAGCACAATGTCCGTGGAGTAAGGACTCGAGATTAAGCCAGGTCTACTTCATTCCTCACTGTCGACTATATTCCACTCGACCAAAGCACAATGTCACGTGCGAACGAACAGGTCTACCAGTACGCTGATGAGTCAGTAAGACAACAGCACAAGTCCGTTCGGGAGATTACAGGTACTCAGTACAATGTTGCTGGGTGTAAGACAAGCACAATGTCCGTCGCTGGAGGGATAAGGTCTACATGTCTCATGACTGGTGGTAGTTAAGAAAGCACAATGTCCGTGGAGATACAGGTTACAGTATGACTGATACGGTAAGTATAAGGCAAAGCACACCATGCCGTCGGAGATAAAGGGTACTCGAAGTACTGCCGTGAGTAGTAGTCTAGTAAGACAAAGCACAATGTTCCGTGGACGAGCGTACAGGTACTCAGTACTGTGCTGGTAGTAAGACAAGAACAATGCCGTGCGAGATACAGGACTCAGTACTGCTGCTGGGTACGTAAGTAAGACAAAGCACAATGTCCGGTGCGAGATTACAGGTACTCGTACGCATGCTTGGTTAGTTAGACAAAGCACAAGTCCGTGCCGAGATTACAGGTACTCAGTACTGCTGCTGGATAGTAGACACAGCACAATGTCTCGCACGGACATTGTGCTTTGCCTTACTACCAGCAGCAGTACTGAGTATCTGTATCCCGCACGGACATTGTGCTTTGTCTTACTACCAGCAGCAGTACTGAGTACCTGTATCTCGCACGGACATTGTGCTTTGCCTTACTACCAGCAGCAGTACTGAGTATCTGTATCCCGCACGGACATTGTGCTTTGCTTTACTACCAGCAGCAGTAGTGAGTACCTGTATCTCGCACGGACATTCCTTGTTACCTTCCTCTCCCAAATACTACCTGCAGGTGCTTTTATGTTCCCGTTAGCCCCCACCCAGTAAAGTTAAAGAGAATAGGACTTGTGCCGGGTGGCCACCTTCCACTGATGGCCAACCCAGAGAAACTGAAAATACAATCCCTTACATGGCGGCGTGCTGCGGCGGCGTCTCCCGGCATCCTGCGGCAACTCCCCCTCCAACTACAGTGAACATGGCTGCGCGTAGCGTCATGACGTCATGCAGCATCCCGTTGCCATGGCAATGCGGCGTGAAATGACACTGCGCAGCTATGTTCACTGCAGTTGGAGGTGGAATTGGGGAAGAATGCCGGAGACACCGCCGCCGCACCCCGCCCTCACCCGGAGATTGACGGGCTAAACCCGTAGCCCGGAGGTAAGTACCCGAATCCCGGGTAAGTGGCAACTCTCACTCCGTGTGCGTTTAAATGGGATGAGTTTAAGCTGCCTGATCCGGTCACTGGGCCTGGAACAGAATAGTGATAAAGCGCTATATATAGACTGTAACGTTCCACTCCCATAGGGTGAGATAAAAACAAGCGTTTGCACCACAAAGTGATGTCTCCAAGTGGACCTAGGAGGTATGCCGTGGTATGTTTCAGAGGTCCGTGCTATATAGGGAGGAGAGAGAAAGCCGGACATAGTGCAAATGCAGCTTTATGTCAAATACAAATACAGGCAGTCCTCGGTTATCCGACACAATGCGTTACTCAAAATGGCGTTGGATAGCGAAACGTCTTAAAGCGAAACACGTTTTCCCATAGGAACACAGTTTAAATGAAAGGTTCCGCTCCTGAAGGCATTTTTAATGCTAAAATACTCAAAATATTTTACTCAGGCAATAAGATATGCAGCACACACATACATTATATAGTGTATATACTGTATTATATATATAATATAACATAATATATAATGTAATTTAATAATATATAGTATAATATAATATTATATGATATATATATTATATACACATAAACAACTTTGCAAAGCATCGTAAGAGCGTTGGATAAGCCATTTTGGCGTTGTATAAATGAACATAGGTATGCATTGCATAGCGTTGGATAAGCCATTCGTTGTAAAGCGAAGCGTTGTAAAACGAGGACTGCCTGTAGAGCTATGTGAGACCAAACTCACGCTCCCAGGCAAATAAAAGCAACGTCACCGCTCTGGGTCAATGGGTAGTTTGTGCTGCATCATCAAAGTGTTTTTATCTCACATCATGCGAGTTGAACATCTACAGTCTTTATCAGCACGTTATCATATTTTTCTAGCATTATTGCTATTGTTTGTTCCTTCACTTTTATTTTCACATGTACCTTGAGCTAACGTTTGCGCTTCGTATTTGCTGCTATCTTTTCTGCCAAAGACTGTTTGGCAGGCTTGTCCTATTTTATTCCTGTGCCCTGTCCATTCCATCCCCTGTCCTTGTGCCCTGTTCCTGCCATAGCCCCTGTCATTGTGCCCTGTCCATTCCATCCCCTGTCCTTGTGCCCTGTCCATGCCATAGCCCCTGTCTATGCCATAGCCCCCGTCCTTGTGCCCTGTCCCTGCCATAGCCCCTGTCCCTGCCATAGCCCCTGTCCTTGCCCTGTCCATGCCATAACCTGTCCTTGTGACCTGTCCCTGCCATAGCCACTGTCCTTGTGCCCTGTCCCTGCCATAGCCCCTGTCCTTGTGCCCTGTCCCTGCCATAGCCACTGTCCTTGTGCCATGCCCATACCATAGCCCCTGCCCTTGTGCCCTGTTCCCGTGGATTCCCTGTTCCTGACTTCTGCCGGTGACCCGACTACAATACCTCCTGACATATCTACCTCCTGTGTTCTACCATAACCCAGACATTAAATGGCAGGCAATCTGCAGACTTTGTGATGTGAAAAGTAATCAGAAGTTGGAAAACAGATCACCGTGGCACTTCCTCCATGGAATGTCACTTGCAGCAAAGTCATTATCTCTCAGACTAACCTGGTCACCAGAGAGTCCATCAGAATCCTCAACTCCAAAACAACAACCACACACCATCCATATGGTTTCTCTGGGACCCCTGGTGCTGCTGAAGCTGAATCTCTGATCTTCACAAATGGTGAAGAAAAACTCTCAGCCCTCTTCCCTGCCTGACTTCTGGTCACAAACCATTAACGGTCAAACAGTATTTTGAAATAGGAATATATGATTCCAGACACGTGTAACCCCTTGATAGAACAACAGCAGCAGCCGGGAGAGATACAGAAATGGACTGTATGTACTGCTGGGAATGCGCCAATGATAGAGCAGAAGCACATGGACTACAAACTACAACTCCCAGAAGCCCCTGCTGCTGAGAAAGGGACATAACATGCCTCGACCAATGGTTGAGGGAGAGTCCGTTGTCTAGGAAGGACAAGGGGTAAGGATGTGACCGGAGAGAGATAACAGCCCCCAATCCAGCACAAGGCAATAACGGATCCTAACCGCAGCATCGGGATTTGTACAAGGACAGCCATAGAGACGGCCTTGCTTGTCACCCTGTAGACGGACGTTCACAGAGGTACACAATGGGAGGCTTTATAAGGTGAAATTATAATAGGCTTTATTGTGCCTTTTCCTTTTCATCAGGAAAGTATCCAAACACAGGGGGGGGGAACAAAGCTTCTATCCACTTGGGAGTATTTCTAGTGAACTCCTATGCAATTAATTCACATATCCGTTAGTTAAGCAATTCTCCCAACCCCAAACACATACTGCACCGACACACTTTATTCGAGCAAATACCCAGTATGTACCTGGCAGATACCTGGAATGCGCCGCTCCTCACCTCTGACAAGCCCCGTTGCGTTTGCCTTCCCAGCCTGGGTTCATGCCTGGCTGACGGGCGGCTGATCTGTTAAATGATTAGGATTTAATAGGCTGCAATGCTTCGCGTGTCTACCAGATGGCATAAATTCATGAATTGTAATGCAGTATATATATATATATATATATATATACTGTGCAGTATTGCAGCCAGCGGGAATAAAATACTTCAATCCCTGCCTGGAAAATACCTCAATGCACTCGGGCAGAAAACAGTCACAAACCTCAATACACCCGGGTATACCCGAATTCGTGGGACTAGCCGAGCTCGAATAAAGTGTGTCGCCAGTGTAGCATGCAATAAGCAGATATAAGCAGTCTTTTAAGAATGAAAGTCTTATCTGTTCCTTGTGGTTTGGAGGGAAAATCTTCACTGTCCCTGCTTCAGCTCCCTTGTCTCCAGGGTTGGTCAGCATACAGGTTTAGAAGTTTTCCCTGTGTCTTGAAAGCAGCTCTGCTATCTTTTGGCAGAGCTCAAGACAAGTGTGTCTCCAAGTTCAGCTCAGGTGTCAGCTAAAGAGTTCTCACTTCCTGTTTCAAAAGACAGGCTTTCTAAGCCATCTAATCAGGCAGGTGGTGTTTTGTTAATTGACTACCAGCAGTTAACCACCACACTGCTGGATTAGAGGCACATTACCTGAATAGGGATAAGTCCCCTGTTACACACCCCTACACAAAGGGACAGATTCGCTGGCAGTAAGGAACGGCTTCTTGGCCCTCCTCACGGAACCGGACTGCCAGGGGCCCCTAACGGAAAGGAGAGGCGTGAGTAACCTGAGGCACGGGAGCGACTTGCGCAAGTATAATCACCCACAGGGATTCCTGATACTAACAGCTGGTCCCCTTATCCACAACACAGGCCTTCAACGTTTGCTCATCACAAGTTGGTGCTACCCATTACCTGGGGCCCCAGGGACACTATCAGAACAATTGCACAAGCGCTGGGGGGAGGGAAGTGATTGTGATACAAACTGTGTTTATTGTTTCTGTGTTACGGGTAAAGGCCGGTGACCTTTAACCCCGTTAGACCAGGGGTACAGTCTGGTTCTCTCTTCCACCTGGAACCCGAACGCATGTGTCTGGCGAGTGGTTCCCATGGGTGTCCAGGGGCCTCCAGGTGGTCCCTGCGGGTGTCTGGGGTGCCCCGCTGACCTGCAGTACCAATCCTAACCCGAAAAAATAAAAACTGCAATACATTGCTATAAAGACACCCCCACCCCTCCCCCCACCACAATACATACAGTATGGGGCATCGGGTGCCGGTATCGCCGCCATTTTTAAATTGTCTGCGTCATATGACCGTGGGATTTAAATACTGGAGGAGATACCAGCACCCCATACCAGGGCCTGTAACTCAGGAAGCAGGGGGTCCCCGAGGCTGAAATAAATGCGGTTCATCTCGGGAGACCCCCTGCTCCCGCACACTATTAATGCAAATTAAATTAAAGCTGCTTCATTACCATAGCGGATAGCCACTACGGTAATGATTTATTTTTAATTGTAATTGGGGTTTTGATACTAGTGTACATGAGCAGGGGGTCTCCTGAGCTGAACTGCGTTGGTTTCAGCCTCGGGGACCCCCTACTTCCTGAGATTCAGGCCCCATTATGGGGTGCAGGTATCCCCCTGCAGGATTTAAATCCCCCGGTTACGTGACGCAGGAGATGTAAAAGCACAGGGGATACCGGCACCCCATAACGGGGCCTGTATCTCCTGAAGTAGTGGGTCCCAGAGGCTGAAACCAATGCGGTTCAGCTCAGGAGACCCCCTGCTCATGTACACTATTATTAAAATCAATATTTTTACTGCACGATCACCTGTAAGAGCCGTGCATGGGGATGCAGCGTCTCCGTGCAGCGCTTACAGGCTGCAGTTTTTTCTATCAGCTATCGCGCTATAGAATTTATATCACGATAGCACTGATACAAAAAACAGGTCACACGACAGTGCATTTTTTTTATCGGCCTTAAAGTAATGGCCTTCACCTGTTAGTGATCCCGCTTTTGGCTTCATGTCTTACAGTGCGATAAACAAAATGCATTGTCGGACGCAAAAGCGCTGATTGTATTGCTGCTTTGTGAATAGGCCCCTAAGACTCTCCACCAGATTGAAATCTGGGCAGTATATTTTGCCAACCATTCTTGACCCTCTGTTTAAACCAAACGTGCCTTCTTTTCTTGCACCAGGTACAGATATTAACATCTGCCAAAAAATCCTTGTTGCCAAGGAAATAGTTCAAATGTCCCATCATGCGCCTCATTGTCCTTTTGCTTCTCCTGCCGAAACTACTGCTTAGTAGTTAGAAGTACTTTAAAAGAAGTACTGATGCCAATCGGCAACAAACAAGTAAAGTACTTAAAGTAACACTTCTCTACTAAATACAGAAGAGGAAGATATCTGGTCAGGCCTTTACATGGCCCAAGGGTCATGCAGCCACAACCAAAACAAAGTCGGCTTCTAGAACAGCTCACACAGAGGATGGTGGGTGATTTCAATGATAACAGAGAAGTTAATATCAGGGACAGCCTCTTTGTATTCTGAAAGGAAGAGAGAGCGGTCTGGAGCCTTTTATTCAGACTGGCGATAGTTTACTTACACTGTCCACTCTCAGGGGCGGGCGATTCCTGTTCTCAGGGGCCACCAGCAGGTCAGGTTGTCAGGATATATACACATATATATATATACACACACACACACACACACACACACACACACACACACACACACACACACACAACATTGTTTTTATTATCATTATTTTTTGTAAATAGATTGTAAATGAAAAATAAATACTTAGGTAGGAAGAAATAAAGAGCTCCAGATCACATGAGATTATAATAAAAATAAAAAATAAATAAAATTAATATTTTCCCTATAATCCAAAACCAAGGTACTTTAGGAAAAAGCAGAACCAAATGCAAAATCCCCCCAAATTATTAGAGACAAACCCCCAAGCACCGGGTCCAGTGAGCACCTGTAATTGTTAGTGAGGTTCTGTACACATATCCCGCCGGACATCAGTGGACACTGACCTATATGGGGCGTGCTGTATGTCGCTAGGAAGAAGCACTGTTGTACTATTCCAACACAGATCGAAAAGGGTGATTTTAATAAGAGTCTGGTATAACCACGATAACATGTAGTTAGAAGCCTCATTACCTATTTTTTAGTCCAATAGTTGCAAATGGAAAAGCGTGACTATGTTTCATGTGTAATTGGTATCAGTTGCTGCTTCAATTGATCAGGGAACAGGACGCCCCCAGCACCTTGAGCTGGTTTTACATTTAATCCATTTTCCACCTTCTTATTGAACAACTAATTACACAATAATTTCAGCTTTTGTTCATTTAACCTAAAAGCTTCAGCAATAGGTATCAGCCGTTTTCCATTATTTCCTTTGTCTACATATTTATCCTTTTGTAGTGTAAATGTTATAATTAAGAAAAATATAAGTACATTTACTTCCTAGGTTAAAATGAAGAAATCAAGACCCCATACTGAATGTATCTGCGTTATTAGAACCCTAATTACTCACATACCCACGATCCTTTGCTTGTCTTGTGCTCTCATCACATTGTGTGTCCACCTTCTGTATGTATTTATACTTCTCCATTCTCATTGTAAAGCCCCTTTTTCTACCAGCAGAACCTCATGCATTTTACACATTAAATTCCAGCACAGCATATATTATTAATATAGGTTTAAAATCATATTATAAAAGATACCAAAATTAAGATTATAAGGTACTCGTTTTGAATAGCCGTGATTCTTCTCTAACTCATGTTCTTGTTATATTGTTCGTGTATTTCTCTTTAACATTGCATTGTCACGTCTGAAAAAGGGAGTTTGGAAAACCTTTGACTAAAGCCCCGTTTCTGTAAAGTGCGACCGGGAATTTCTCTGCGGTGACGCCAGATCGGCACTATTCCACCTTACAGAATAAGGGCCCAAGTTGGACTTTTCCCCACTTGCCTAAAGTCACCAATGCCATTACAGTGACACACAGTACGTCAGGCCATTGCCAGTCTACGGAAGCAAAGGCTGGGTCTAAAAAAGATCCTAGCAATGTCTTTTCTTTTAGTACGTTCAGTGCACAAGGTAACGAGTATAACTGACGGCTGTGGGTTTGTAATGACTGTTTTATTCATGTTGCATACAGTATATATATATCTATTGTTATAATGTAATACAGATGTAGCCAGACTTACTATGTTCGGTGCCGCTGCTCCACGATAACTCTGCGGGGGGGGGGGGGTCCCCATTCATGTTGCACGGACCCCCCGCAGCGAGATCGTGGGGCACACTGTCCGTGGCGTCGCAGGCGTTTGCGTGTTCGTCCGTGGTGCCGAGGACAGTGCGTCTCTTCTGCTTAACGTGTTTGATCTCACAATAACTGTATACTTCCCCGTCTAACTCTCCACCTTTCTGTCCACGTTTAATAACACTCACAGGCGTAGGAGCATTTTTGCTTTCCTAGCACTGCTCCCTTCCTGCCTCTGGACTGACTATCTTTTGGCTTTTTATATTAACCCGTGGTAAGTGCTTTTGATTCTTTGTGTTTCTAGTAGACTGCATGATTTGCTGTGATTGAGGCTCCGGCCCACGTCTGATTAGAAGTAATACTGTAATAACAATTACGTTTGATACCAAAGTTATCCAAATGTACATTAACGGAGACACGTCTCAGGGCATCTAGGAGCTGCGCAGAATATCCGCATAACCATACATTAAAAACGTCTTTTGAAATCTATATCTTTGCGGAAACCTGCACGCTTCTAATAGATTATTCAATGTATTTCAAATTGTGACCATCCCTAGTCTGAAAGGTGATCACAGGTCTCAAAAAAAGGAATGAAGCAGAAAATGACCTAGTAATCGGGGACCCATCTGAGAATTATTTAAAGGAGCATTTCCTGAATAACATGTTTTATTTTTATTATAGGTGTGAAGCAGGGGGTCTCTGGAGCTGAACCCCTTTGATTTGAGCTCCGGGGTCCCCCGCTTCCTGAAGCTCATGCCGGCTTCTTCCTGGTTGTTAAATCTCCCACGTCACGCGACGGATAGCGATTATTAGTGGAAGGCGCGTGTAATATGTGGATAAGGCATGGTGACGCAATAAACAGGATTTAACTGTATAACGGATTTAGCTAATTGATCTGATATAGGATTCCTATTCACAAAACCATGTGCACTTACCCCATGCTTACATACATGGAATTTGTACAATGATAAATACATGAAAATATTCTCTACCCCTATTCCGCTTGCAGAATGTTTCCGTACTGTACACGCACACACTTATAGGGTTCAGCGACCCCACTTTTATACCAACTAAAACTCTTCACCTGTAGTCCTAAATATAATTAGCAAATTGAAGTATGCCTTTTATAAGGCAGAACCATCTCATGGTTTACTATGCCAATACTAAACCAAAAGGTCTATAATGACACTTTGTAAAGTGGAAATTTCAAATAAATATTGTTAATTATAATCATAATACTTGTATTTAATAAACGGTACAAGAATAGCACGCTCCTATTACTTGTTGATACTTAGAAAATCTCTAAGGTTGTCAATTGTATTATTTGTATCCTTGGTTTAACAAAGGAATACAGGAACTTTACAATATGCTGTTACATTTGGGATATGCACCCCAATTCAACAGCGGATTCAAAACCAAATTATACTTATTCTAAAAGTGAATGCATACTGCGATGGCTCCAATTGCAAGATTATTTTATATTTTACAACTTTCGTACAGAAATAACTACCAAGGTTTGTGCTTTTATATTGTAGTGCAGTCTGCGCAAATACAACTGTGAAACAACCAATGTTTCCAACGTCTTGTCGACCAATCCATTGAAAGAGTTTTACTATATTTAGTCTTATGCATCAATGTAAAGAACGAATGGAATAAACAAACATTGCCCAATGTGTCTATCCTTAAGCATTATTGATTTTGCATTTAGCAGGTTTCCTATGATCAGTCTTGAAAGAATCTCTATTTTTTTTTCTCATAGTGTTACCCGAATCTTTTACCAGAGGGGTAGCAGTATATGTTTGGAGCGACAATGCCCTGTTAGGTTAGTCACAGGAATTGCTGTCTTGGGAAGAGCCCGACCAGACATGGCGGGTTATTCATTCAAATTGTTAGGCACAGTTGAATGTTGCATTTTGAAAAGAAAGTATTTTTGTACCATATACTGTACATACTTAAACTACCTTTCTGATCAGATGCCATTCTAATACTTTAATCATTTTGTACCTTTATATTATATCGTCATTACAAACCAGTACTGTACTTTAACTCAGATTAGCAGACAACATGGCGTATGGGATTTTGTATTATATGCATCATTCAGCTTCGGTCAAAAACTGATTTACTTTGCACATCATAAATAACTACCCCAGAAATGCTTTCTTTACACAGTATGTCCAGTTCAGTGCATTTGATTAGAACTGCTTGTCACCTAACTTCCCCTGATCTCTCGTGTCATTCTTTCACCAATAATCCCTCATGTTTGCCATTTACCCGTCATACACCATTAGTCATACAATACACCTGACACTTTACTGCTAATTATTACCAATCATCTGGGCTGTCTGCTGATTACTGCTTGAACCTTAACGATCTTGCTCATTTTGCTTTCACACTTGCATAGTTCACACCAACAGGAAAACACACTGGATGTTAGGAAGATGAAACAATATATAATGTCAGTCTCCTTGGCTATTGGTAGTAACCGGCCCGAGCACAGTAACTGTCAGCATCCATATATATAACAAGAACTATGTACCGGAAAGCTCGGCTCGCACGTGATTATCTTATAGTAAATGCCATATCTTGTAGTCCGTTTAGCTGTCCAGCATTTCTTTTTTAAATACAACCTGCAATGCTTAAGATACTGCATGTGATCGTGTCCATCTAATGACAGTGTTTTTGAGATGGAAGGTCAGCTCACAGATCCATCCAGCACGAAATGGGTTAATTGCAGTGACTACACCGATGGGGAAATAAATAAATGCGGTAACCTGCAGTCATCCCGCTCACATCCATTCCTCGGTGACACCCCAGCCCTGAATAATGTATTCTTCAGGCAATAATACGCCATATACTGCGTTGCACAACTATTTGCATTCTGATCTTTTGTGACTTATTTTCAAATCAGTTAACACAGGGGGGCTCAACTCCAGTTCTCAGGCCCCCCTCCCCCCAACAGGTCAGGTTTTCAGGATAATCTTGCTTCAGCACAGGTGGCTCAATCAGAAGTTGTCTTTGACTGTGCTGAAGCTGGGATATCCTGAAAACCTGACCTGTTGGAGGGGCTTAAGGACTCGAGTGGAGCCCCCCATAATTACTAATTGCGTGTTCTTTCAATTCATTCCATATATATGAATATAGAATTAGAATCCCTTTTATTTTTACGACTACGCGTTTGCAAGGTGTATTACAATGACATCTGGTTTCCAGTAGTTCTGGCAAAAAAGGGGTTCAAGCACACATACCGTTTAAGTGAAAAACCAGTGAACACACTAGTGATATAATAATAAAATATATTGCATATGGAAGAAGTGCAGCTCCAGAAAAAGGACTCAATCCAAAGTCCAAACAGGTCACTGAAGCAGGGGATCAAGAGCGCAAATACTCCCAAGATTATGTGAAAAAACAAGAAAAGAACATATGGTGCAATATTGTTTGGCTAATTAATGAATACGGTGACACTTCATAAGTATCTCGCTCACAATTGTGAAGATGAATATAGGCAATGCGGGTTGTCCAGAGTCACCAACTCACGGAAGATTTCTTCAAATGTTGTTGAAGGGCCTTCCTCAGGAGAAGGACAGGAGGAAGGGTAGATTCCCATATGTGAAAGAACAGAACAGAGAGGACACAGATAGTATAGATTGTTTTTATAAAGTTACAAATAAAAGTAATACACTTACAAAAGTGCTGTGAGTACAGGCATGTGGACCACCCTGGGTCAGATAGTGGCTGAGGACTGCAACTCTCCATCCTGATGCTTACACCTGTGGTGGCCGTCCACAGGGAATGATGTCCAGGTACAGGAAGGGGAAAAGACCAAGAGAACTTGGCCCAGGATCCTCAGAGTAGTTCACCACACACCTTGGTGGTCTCTAGATGGTCTGCACGCTCACCTTACACGTTTCACTCATTGAGCTTTCTCAGGGGTAAAATTCTAAAGTTCTGTGTGAGCGTGCAGACCATCTAGAGACCACCAAGGTGTGTGGTGAACTACTCTGAGGATCCTGGGCCAAGTTCTCTTAGACTTTTCCCCGTCCTGTACCTGGACATCATTCCCTGTGGACGGCCACCACAGGTGTAAGCATCAGGATGGAGAGTTGCAGTCCTCAGCCACTATCTGACCCAGGGTGGTCCACATGCCTGTACTCACAGCACTTCTGTACTTTTATTTTTAATTTTATAAAAACAATCTATACTATCTGTGTCCTCTCTGTTCTGTTCTTTCACATATGGGAATCTACCCTTCCTCCTGTCCTTCTCCTGAGGAAGGCCCTTCAACAACATTTGAAGAAATCTTCCGTGAGTTGGTGACTCTGGACAACCCGCATTGCCTATATTCATCTTCACAATTGTGAGCGAGATACTTATGAAGTGTCACCGTATTCATGAATTAGCCAAACAATATTGCACCATATGTTCTTTTCTTGTTTTTTCACATAATCGTGGGCGTATTTGTGCTCCGGTTCCAGTAGTTCTGGCTCTGAGTTACTGTAACTGTCCTGGCCCTGCACATTTAGCATCAAAACACCAATGTTCAAAACATTTAAAATATTTTGTTTCACATTTGGCTTATTTTTCTTGATTGAAACAGTTGTTGACGTTGCAGTTTGTAGGTAACATTGGACACACAATTCCTAGTTTGCAGATTTCACAGGCGATATCATAGCGCATTTCACAGCAGACGCAAGCCTTGGTTAGTTGAAATTTCATTTCCATCTCTTGACTTCACCTTTATGTATATAGATAATAAAGATTTTTTTTGACTAACAAATATTTTCGCACACATTCAAATGTAATATTTAACATTGCTTTCTAGAATGTATCTATTTTTATTCCTGTAATTAACACTAAAACAGGATGGCTAGTGGTTTGACTGCTTTCCGGCTTTTGCCGATTTCCGTATGAGTTGCTCATATTTAAACTTGACTACCTGTTAGATTGACTTACCTTTCATTCTTCCTCCACATGTCATTGCTCCAATACTGGATTTTAACTACAACAGTTCCCTGTGCTCCTCTTATTACCCTGCACCCTGCACCCTGCACCCGCTCCCTGCACCCTGCATGATGTACCAAGGTTCCAATCACAGCCGCTTCGAAACTAGCACAACTCACTGATCCCGATCAGCGTAGCATGTATTGCTAGGATCATTGTAACGATGAATGTGTGCAGAATGAATACTGTATATATGCATTTTACACATTTTCAATATACAGTATATGGTCATATTTTGTGCAGCGTTTGTGTGCCATACAAAGGAGATGATATCATACAACTTAAGCAAATATTATTCAGTATGGATAACAAAGTAGTCGAAATGGCATTTAGGCCACACTACATTGTGTATTGTATACTAACTACTTACTATATTATGCACAAAGATACTTATTGCATTAAACTTTGTGTTTTGTCTGCAAATGTCTACAAATTAAATTCAACAAAACTGTCTACATTTCAATTAGATTCTTTTTCTCCTATTCTCTAGGTCTTGTAAAAAAGTGACTTAAGTTATGTTTGTAATATAAAGAGAGTAATAGGTACAAATAATTGATAATTAATGAAGTATAGTATTTTAGGGGAAGCATGCTTCTAAAATATTAATAACATACTACTCAAAAGAGAGCGATCTCGAGGGCACACATTCTGGCACTATGTCTTAGTATCCTGAACCCCTCATCTCTACACCATGTCATTACAAAGAGAGGCCGACAAGGATTTATTTTAATATATTTAAGAAACAGGGTATATAATATGTTGAAGAGTCATGTATGAGAGCTGCTTTGAAACATACAATCGCTAATTCCTTGGATTGTAGAAATTCTGTACGTTATTCTTTATTCTAGAAACACAAACGGACTGAACAATGCAGTTTGATATTTGTTTTACACCACACTTTATGTATTGTTTTGCGTTTACAATATCCATGTGTTCTTTTTAGGAATAAAAATGGATTGAAGAAACGGAAGCTGACCAAGTATGTCTTCTAAATATTTCCTTATGTTTTTGCAGTTAGCTAATGTGAAATGCTATTAATGTTTTACAAAAAGGTGCACAAGGAGTTCAAAGGGTGCACAGGGAGATCAAAAGGTGCACAAGGAGTTTAAAGGGTGCACAAGGAGTTTAAAGGGTGCACAAGGAAATCAAAGGGTGCACAAGGAGTTTAAAGGGTGCACAAGGAGTTTAAAGGGTGCACAAGGAGATCAAAGGGTGCACAAGGAGATCAAAGGGTGCACAAGAAGATCAAAGGGTGCACAAGGAGTTTAAAGGGTGCACAAGTACAATTTGCAGTATGACACCCCCACCAGATGCAATGCTTGCCTCTGTCATATGATGAATTAATTGGCTGTACACCTGTTAACTGTGGAGCCCCCCAAATATAGAAACCAGCAAATGCTGTACCAATTCTTAAATACCTTGAGTTAGAGTTGTGCAGCGGCTATACTATACTATAGCATTAGTGTAAGTGCACCTGTCCTGTAAGTAAGTTTTATTTCTTGCAATGCGATTTAAAACTTATTTGGGATTCTCCTACCATGTTATTCATATACATTGGCTACTTTCACAATACATCTTGCAAACTCCTTTGAATGTTATATCACCTTATAAGCGTTAGACTGTGTGGCTATAAAAACATTATTAAAACAATATTATATTGTGTTATATTATATAACATTATTATAAAACATTATTCCTTGTATTCAGAGTTCCGCCTTCTCACAGACATCTGGAACCATCCCAAAAATGACTTTAAAAAATGGAAAAATCCCAAACACAAAATTGCACCAATTCTTGTGTGTTCTCAACCCCCGTAATATGAGAGTTTAATTCTGGAGATATTTATCCTTATTTGCAAATGAGAAATGTTCAGTATTGCACTACAGAAATGCATGTACAATGTTTTAAAATTAGGCAAAACATATATATATATATTTTTTTTTTTTTAAGTACCAATGCGAAGCAAAGCGATAAATTTTGCTGAACAAGATGTTAATGAACTTTATTTAATCTTGCCCTTTGAGGGCACGACCTCCACTGACCAGAAACACATATCTGCTGGTCAGTGTAAATCCATTATATAAAAAGAATGTGGTCAAGATGTAAACCAAGACTGATGAAATTAATCAAAATAATAATTAGTTGGTCATTTTGTTAACAGTACGACATGAGTCACTTATATATGTTTTGTAATATAAATGAACCAAATTATTAAAGTATATGATTAACCGTTGTAATAAATAAACATGGATGTATGTTTCAGATTAAATAAAATTCGGGATATTCCCTACTCACATATCGTATATTGTGTATTTATAAATGATGTATTCTGTTAGCTTTCCAAATAGTTTTTTCTTCACAAAGCCATAACTTTCATGCTTCAAACAGCTCGTGTTCCTATTTCGAGTCAAACGAATAGCATGAATAAAACACTGTTTTTCTCCTCTTTGAAAAGCCCTGTCCAGTTGGATGATTTCGACGCTTACATCAAGGACATGGTGAAGGATTCCGACTACAAATTCTCTCTCCAATTTGAGGTAAGCTACTAAATAATGTAATTAACATTGATTATGTGACAGACAGAAGCGCGCAAAGTAGACAAGTTCCCAAGCACTTGATATGCTGTGTGCCGAGCCACAGATAAACACTTAGCCCAGGGTGGCAAAGCCCAGTGCTCAAGGGCCACCAACAGGTCAGGTTTTCAGGAAATCCCTGCTTCAGCATAGGGGGTGCAGTCTTTGACTGAGCCACTGATTGAGCCACCTGTGCAGAAGCAGGGATATCCTGAAAACCTGACCTGTTGGTGGCCCTTGAGCACTGGAGTTGGCCGCCCCTGAATTAGCCTGTGCGCTAACTCCTAAATGAGCTTCCTGGTCGGTCCAATGATGAAATAATCAGGGTAAGAGCAGTAAGAGGAATGCACAGACAGACATATGCAAAGAGATTAATTACCCCAATCCGATCCACGCCACCTTTATCAGGGTGAGGAACCGACAGGCGTATGCAAAGAGATTTAATTACCCCAATCCGATCCACGCAACCTTTATCAGGGTGAGGAACCGACAGACGTGTGCAAAGAGATTTAATTACCCCAATCCGATCCACACAACTTTATCAGGGGTGACACTGGGGGGAGACAGATTGGGGGTGACAGCTGGAGATAGATCGGGGTGACACTGGAGATAATGTGGGGGTGTCACTGGGAGAGATGTGGGGGTGTCACTGGAAAATAGATGTGGGGGTGTGATACCGGAGATAGATGTGAGGGTGTCACTGGAGATAGATGTGAGGGTGTCACTGGAGATAGATGTGGGGGGTCATGGAGAGAGATGTGAGGGTGTCACTGGAGATAGATGAGG
This sequence comes from Ascaphus truei, assembly GCA_036426205.1. Classification (NCBI taxonomy): domain Eukaryota; kingdom Metazoa; phylum Chordata; class Amphibia; order Anura; family Ascaphidae; genus Ascaphus; species Ascaphus truei. The sequence continues at coordinate 2,271,943 of CM071571.1, read as the reverse complement.
GGTGACACTTGGGAGACTAGATGAGGGGTGCACTGGAGATAGATGTGGAGGTGACACTGGAGAGATAGATGTGGGGGTGACACTGTGAGAGATGGTGACCGGAGTATGTGGGGTGACACTGGAGATAGATTGGCGGTGTCACTGGAAAAATAGATTGGGGGGTGTCCTGGAGATAGATGTGGGGGACATTGGAGATAGATGTGGGGGTGACACCGGAGATAGTATGTGGGGGTTCCTGGAGATAGATGTGGGGGTGTCACTGGAAGAGATGTGAGGGTGTCACTGGAATAGATGAGGGGTGACACTGGAGATAGATGTGGGGGTGACACTGGAGATAGATGTGGGGGTGACACCGGAGAAGATTGGGGATGACCTGGAGATAGATGTGGGGTGTCACAGGGAGAGATGTGGGGGGGTCACTGGAGATAGATGTTGTGTGACATTGGAGATAGATGTGGGGGTGACACCGGAAAATAGTGTGGGGGTGTCACTGGAGATAGATGTGGGGGTGTCACTGGAGATAGATGTGGGGGGTGGACACAGAGATAGATGTGGGGGTGTCACGGGAGATAAATGTGGGGGTGTCAATGGACATAGATGTGGGGGTGTCACTGGAGATAGATGTGGGGGTGACATTGGAGATAGATGAGGGGGTGACACTGGAGATAGATGAGGGGGTGCACTGGAGATAATAGGGGGTACCTGGGATAGTGGGGGGTGACATTGGAGATAGATGTGGGGGTGTTACTATAGATAGATGTGGGGGTGACACTAGAGATAGATGCATGTATCACAGGAACATACAGTATGGATAACAATGTAACAATGACATGTATCACAGGAACATACAGTATGGATAACCATGTAACAATGACATGTATCACAGGAACATACAGTAAAAAGTGTACATGTAACAGTGGCATTGTATACAGGAACATACAGTATGGATGTAGCTAGCCTCATTAGTCCCCCTGATAATACAACATATCCTGTTATAACTCATAATATCCCAGTTTCCATATTTTACCAATTGTCACGATAACACAGAATGTCACATCATTTTCCCATCCGAGGGAACAATAAAGTCTGCAACATCCATATGTAAACTAGCATGACATGTCGTCAATTACAAATTGGGCATATAGCAGAAATAATTCCATGCAAATAAAGATTTATAAAAAAATAATTAAAAAATAGGTGTTTCAGACCCAATATCTATATACCATATAGAAATATAATATTTTTCTTCTCTGAAGTTTGTTTTCACTTTTTCTGAATAGTGATATGTACAAATATTTTCCACATGTTCAAAGAATCTAAGTAGCTAAAATTAACAGCAAGAAAAATGTAGTAACATGTTTATACTTACATACGAGATCCTAAATACCCGATAACACCAATCTGATTGTTCATCCTCGGATACCATCTCTAATGTAATGTCCTAATTGACGGTTCTGCCTAATGGCCAATAATGGTCACATTGACCTGTATGCAGATAATACCTTACTTTAATAGGTCTTTCTCTGGAAAAACGCACAACACTGCCCACTTTCAGCACCAGTTGGATCACACTCCACAGATCTGACGATATTTTAGTTTGAATAAAAGGGGAAAAGATATACGCGAATTTGATACATCTCTATATCTGTGCACCATGTAACTCCCCCAACTTCTCCTACTGACTCTCCCCCAAGGTGCAAGCTGGGACAGGAGCACAGAATGTGATATCATCCATAATCTGTTGCACCATGTACTTGTAATCCCCCCCACTTCTCCTACTGACTCTCCCCAGGTGCATCTGGGGCAGAGACGCAGAATGTGATACATCGCATTATATCTGTGCCCCATGTAACTCCCCCCAACTCTCCTACTGACTCTCCCCAAGGTGCAGCTGGGACAGAGACGCAGAAGTGATACATCTCTTATAATCTGTGCACCATGTAACTCCCCCCAAACCTCCTACTGACTCTCCCCAAGGTGCAAGCTGGGGCCGAGATCGAATGTGATACATCTCATATAATCTGTGCACCATGTAACTACTCCCCCCAACTCCTCCTACTGACTCTCCCCCAAGTGCAAGCTGGGGCAGAGACGCAGAATGTGATACATCTCATTATAATCTGTGCACCACGTAACTCCCCCCAACTCCTCCTACTGACTCTCCCCAAGTGCAAGCTGGGGCAGAGACGCAGAATGTGATACATCTCATTATAATCTTGCCCCATGTAACTCCCCCCAACTCCTCCTACTGACTCTCCCCAAGGTGCAAGCTGGGCAGAGATGCAGAATGTGAACATCTCATTATAATCTGTGCAACCATGTAACACCCCCAACTCCTCCTACTGACTCCCCAAAGTGCAAGCTGGGCAGAGACGCAGAATGTGATACACTCTCATTATAATCTGTGCACCATGTAACTCCCCCCCCAACTCCTTCTACTGACTCTCCCCAAGGTGCAAGCTGGGCGAGAGACGCAGAATGGATACATCTCATTATAATCTGTGCACCATGTAACTCCCCCCAACTCCTCCTAAAGACTCTCCCCAAGGTGCAAGCTGGGGCAGAGACGCAGAATGTGAAACATCTCATTATAATCTGTGCACCATGTCAGACAGCCAACGAGTATTCTAAACTTGCCTTAACTAGCCAGGTAACATGCTGGGTACATTCAGTGACATTTCTGCATAGGCTAATGGTCCTCAAATTAACACAGCAGGGTTCCTGGCAGTCTCATTCAATTTGATTGGGATGCCAGCCCGCCACTGTTAATCCGATGGCCATTAGTCTGTCCTGCAGAAATGTGTGAAATGTTGCAGCATGTACCCAGCATGTACCCGCATGTACCCAGCATGTACCCGCATGTACCGGTCTTTTTGGAGATTGCCCCGGGTTTGTTTTAGAATAATCGTCGGCTCTACAGTAACTCATCCCCAACTCCTCCCACTGACTCTCCCAAGGTGCAAACAAGGATAGGCGCAGAATGTGAATACCTCATTATAATCTGTGCCCATGTAACTCCCCCCAACTCCTCCTACTGACTCTCCCAAGGTGCAAGCTGGGGCAAAGACGCAGAATGTATGCATCTCATTATAATCTGTGCACCATGTAACTCCCCCAACTCCTCCTACTGACTCTCCCAAGGTGCAAGCTGGCGACAGAACCGAGAATGTGTACATCTCATTAAAATCAGTGCACCATGTAACTCCCCCCAACTCCTCCACTGACTCTCCCCAGGTGCAAGCTGGGGCAGAGACGCAGAATGTGATACATCTCATTATAATCTGTGCACCATGTAACTCCCCAACTCCTCCTACTGACTCTCCCCAAGATGATGCACACCAAGCAAAAGTGATGCAAAGTACTTGGACACAATGACACCGGATGTAAGTGTCCCAGTTTTGCTCCTTCATACATTTACTAACGTCTCCAGGCTGCAACTCTGGAGTAAAACCAGTGCAAAAAAAACGGCGCTAGATTCATCAAATTTATAATCTATTGTTTTTTCAGGGTATTTCTTTCCGAAGTATATGGAGTTCGTTTTTGCACGAGGTTTGCAGCCGGGAGACTAGTAAATATCCACTGAGGCCCAGATGCACAGTATGTGTCTACTTCAGCATGCTTTACTTATCCGGCCTGAGGTGGTGTGATCTGTAAATAAGCTCTTCTCGGGTCTCTGCGAATCCCTGAACTTCACATTGCATTTTATCTCCTAGTGAAAGTAGCCACCAGAGAGGCAGTGTACAATAAACTACCTGCAATAATGTATTAGGGAACTAGTGTCTGTACTTCTTGCACCAATATAAATCCATACTCTCCCCCCCTGCTATGCAGCTGTTTTGGGCTGAAAATTCCCATTGAAGTGATTGGTCGCTGTGAGGTATACAGAATAAGGCCTTTAGCCCCTAGGTGCTGCATATATATCATGGACATTGTATCATACTATATTTTTTTGTGCAGTCCAGTTTAATATAGGGAATGAGACTATTCCCCTCGTATGCTTACAATGTAATTATGCACCTGAGATACAAGAAGACAAAGTGGTTGCATGAGCTCAGAAATGGGAACTGCAGTCGTTACATATCTTGGACAAATAATACTTTATTGCTAAAGTCGGTCATGTGGAAAGTTTTATGGTGAATTACGACCTCTTCCTACACAGGGAGATCCCGTCTTCGTGTTTTCTTGCGCATGCGTTACAGGCCCGAGCATCAGAAGCAGCATATGTCGCCCGCGTGTCTTTACATACCCTTCTCTTCTCGTTACACTGAGTGAGCATTACAATGACTGTGGATTTCTGCTGAAGAACCATCTTCCAAAAATCATTCCTGGTCTCGGGCAGGGTCCTTGGGTTGGCATATATCTTGTACAAAGTTTGTAACCCTAAAAGATTGATGATCGTTAAAGCCGGCCCCTTTAATTACACAATGCTTCCATTAGGACAAAATTTTATTAATTGTGTTCAAGTTGGATATTGCTTTCGAGATTTTACATATCTAATTATTAGCCGGTTTAAACCATGTTTTTGATAAAAATATGCTACCAAATGACTCGTTTGTTAAAAGACTTAAGAATCGAATAAGAAATGTTAAATTTCACTAATAAGTTGCAATTATATTTGGAAGAAGCGCAGGGTTTCTGTATTTATTTTCCATAAATGTATGGACAATTCCTTTCATGAGCTGCATGCTCCATAAGGTATTGGAAGTGTTTAGTGTCGCTGATACTGATTTTGTTGTAGGGTAAGTTGAGCTCATCTCTTTCGGGTTGCCTTTGTAAATCCATGAATTTTATATCCAGCACAAATTTTTATTGAATAAAACTAATAATTTCAACATGATACTCCGTACATAATTATCAAATAACGAGCTGTTATTTGCATGTGATACTAGAGAAGCAGCTCGTGTAATTACAGGTCAACCTTCCCAATGTGCTCAAGTGTGTTTTATTCTTCTTACACGGGTAAAGAAATCAGAGGGCAGATTCCTATTGGCTTGTAGAGGTGACACTTTCTCGGAGCACAATTTATTGAATTGTGCCTGTGAGCAGGGTAAATTGTAATTGCTGAGAGAATCTAGATTTCGTTTGTCTGGGAACCAATAGTATATTGTATATGACCGTACTAATATATTACTTAGGGTGTTCTCTGCTGACATATTAAGATATATGGTGGAATATGTAATACTTTATGCCCCTTTATATCTCTAAGTGGAGCAAAAATCTCATACTACTGTACATATTCTGTAGACCCTTACAGTTTGAGGGCTATTAATATCTGCCAACGGGTTATAAAGTCATCAGTAAAAATGTCCCCTTAGGCATGTCCCATACGTTTGTTCCATTATCTCCATTACTACTTACAGGAAATATAATTTGCATAATGTAGTCTGCACCTTTCTTCATCTGTGGAAACCGTTTCCACGACTAAAGTCATCTGTATAAGAAACAAGTGATATTGAAGTCATGGAAATCCGACCCATCGTAAGCAAGAACGATCAAAGAAATGTATTCCATATCAATACCATACAACAAATGAGATTACAATTATTTACACGTGCACCCATGTTCCCATTGTTGCTCTGCGGATATTTAGCTGACCTCTGAAATCGCTCCCCAAACAACCAGCCCAATAGAATTAGATCTATTTCATAGACTGAAAAAACAGATAGGTTGGAGAAACAGCCAATCAACATCACCATCAGATTGGCCACCAATAGAATGAGAACGCTTGTCTTGTGAAAGAGGCATACAAGAGGAACGGGTTTAAAAAAACCATTAAATAATACAAATTAGATGAACTAATAAAGAATGCTTCTTACTATTTGTACTTACATGGCAAGATGTTGGTAAACGGGTTTTTACATCTATTTAAGCAAAGGCAGCCCAAAATGGGTATATCAAGTACCTATCATTTTCAGCTCCTGGTAAAGAAAACATTGTTTAACAAAAAATATGATAAAATACTATTGTATTGTCAGCTGTTTTGTGGTGTGTTTTGAACACGAATCCCTCAAATAATGTAATAGTCTCCCAGCACAGGTGGTGTCTAATATAGAAGGATATTTGAAATGCTTCGGATACCAAGGCTACCTAAATATAAAAAGAAACCAAAGGAGTTCAATTGGTCCGTGGCTTCACAATAATGGACAAGGGCAAAGTAGACGACTATGTGGTTTCCATGATTGCTGTCCAATTTCTATTGCACGTTCCTCAGTCCTGCCCATAATGTGATGGGTGAGGTCCTCCCTCCCCCAGAAAGCCAGTTGTCCGTCTTGGGGGAGTTTGTTAAACTGGCAGACCTACAAAGAAAGTCACAAGTTCATTTGCTAAAAGCTGACAGTCCAAAGGGCTCGAAGTTCTGAGGAGCTGCACGTTTTGTATAGCTGCCTTACAATAAACAACTGTGTGGTAGTTAACAAATAATCCAATGCAGTGCGAGCCTCTACACATGTAATGATTTCATGATGTGAGAGGTGTTTGGTGTAGGATTGGCTTAACCTTTGACTAAAAACAGAGAATTTTGTTCCATCAGTAAAACCCCATCCCTGTCTAGCACCGCGACAATAAGTATTATTTATCGGGATACATTGGGGCGGTGCAAAGCTTCCTGCAGGCATCCCTGCTTTAAACACTCACTTTAGTTACACTCGCGAGTAAGTACATCTCGCCCAATAGGCAAAGGCAGCTCACGCATGCGCTTCACACGTCTGACAGCATACGGCTCCTCTGTACGAAGTGTGGCCAGCGGTGGAGAAACTATAGACGTTACAAATGTCGTTATTTACAGTCGTTATGCGTATATGACGATTGCATTACATATCATGCTCAATAAGTGGGATAAGGTAGTTGGCTTTCACTTAAGTACTTTCGTCTTTACATACATGCTCCGGTCCCATTGCGCACATTAATTGCTGGGTATGCCGTTTTGGATAGCCAAAACTGCACTTTTATGTGCAATAAAATAATTTACTTTCTGTGATTACTTGAAACACACCATCATGTTCTCAATAGAGACCCCTATGTGCTAGAAAACCACTTCCTATGGCCATAGGTCCAGTATACAAGTTATGACCCGCCTGTCGGTTCCTCACCCTGATAAAGGTTGCGTGGTCGGATTGGGTAATAAATCTCTTTGCTCGCCTGTCCGGTTCCTCACCCTGATAAGTTGCGTGGATCGGATTGGTTAATTAAATCTCTTTGCACACCGTCTGTCGGTTCCTCACCCTGATAAAGTTTGTGTGGATCGGATTGGGGTCATTAAATCTCTTTCATAACGCCGGTCCGGTTCCTCACCCTATAGAAGTGGGCGTGGATCGATGGGGTAATTAAATCTCTTTGCACACGTCTGTCGGTTCCTCACCCTGTAAAGTTGTGTGGATCGATTGGGGTAGTTAAATCTCTTTGCACCGTCTGTCGGTTCCTCACCCTGATAAGGTTGCGTGGATCGGATTGGGGTAATTAAATCTCTTTGCATACGCCTGTCGGTTCCTCATCCCACCCTGATAAGGTGGCGTGGGTACGGATGGGGTAATTATCTCTTTGCATATTCTGTCTGTGCATTCCTCTTACTGCTCTTACCCTGATTATTTCATCATTGGACCGACCAGGAAGCTCATTTAGAGTTACGCACAGGCTAATTCGAGGGGCGGCGCAACTCCAGTGCTCAAGGGCCACCAACAGTCAGGTTTCAGGATATCCCTGCTTCTGCACCGGTGGCTCATCAGGGGGCTCAGTCAAAGAAAGACTGCACCCCCTATGCGAAGCAGGGATTTCCTGAAAACCTGAACCTGTTTGGTGGCCCTGAGCACTGGGCTTGCCACCCTGGGCTAAGGTTTATCTGTGGCTCGGCACACAGCATATCAGTGCTTGGGAACTGTCTACTTGCGCGCTTCTGTCTGTCACATAATCAATGTTAATTACATTTTTAGTATCTTCTCAATTGAGAGAGAATTTGTAGTCGGAAATCCTCACCATGTCCTTGATGTAAGCGTCAATCATCCAACTGGACAGGGCTTTTCAAGAAGGAGAAAACCAGTGTTTATTCATGCTATTCGTTTGACTCGAAATAGGAACACGAGCGTTTTGAAGCATGAAAGTTAGGCTTTGTGAAGAAAAAACTATTTGGAAAGCTAACAGAATACTCATTTAAAATACACAATATACGATTTGTGAGTAGGGAATATCCCGAATTTTATTAATCTGAACATACATCCATGTTTTATTTATACAACGGTTAATCATATACTTATAATTTGTTCCATTTATATTACAAAACATATATAATGCTCCTGTCGTACTGTTAACAAAATGACCAACTAATTATTATTTTGATTAATTTCATCAGTCTTGGTTTACACTCTTGACCACACTTTTTATATAATGGATTTAACATACGACCAGCAGATATGTGTTCTGGTCAGTGGAGGTCGGCCCTCAAAGCAATATAAATAAGTTCATTAACATCTTGTTTCAGCACAAATTTATCGCTTTGCTCGCATTGGTACTTAAAAAAAAAAAAATATATTATATATGTTATTTTTTGCCTAATTTTAAAACATTGTACATGCATTTCTGTAGTGCATACTGAATTTCTCATTTGCAAATAAGGATAAAATATCTCCAGAATTAAACTCTCTATTACGGGGGTTGAGAACACAACAGAATTGGTGCAATTTTGTGTTTGGATTTTTCCATTTTTTAAAGTCATTTTTGGGATGGTTCCAGATGTCTGTGAGAAGGCGAACTCTGAATACAAGGAATAATGTTTTATAATAGTTATATCATATAACACAATAATATGTTTTAATAATGTTTTTTATACCACACAGTCTAACGCTTATAGAGGTGATATAACATTCAAAGGAGTTTGCAAATGTGATTGTGAAGTAGCCAATGTAATGAATAACATGGGAGGAGAATCCAAATAAGTTTTAATCTCGCATTGCAAGAAATAAAACTTACTTACAGGACAGGTGCACTTACACTAATGCTATAGTATAGTATAGCCGCTGCACAACTCTAACTCAGGTATTTAAGAATTGGTACACAGCATTTGCTGGTTTCTATATTTGGGGGCTCCACAGTTAACGGTGTACAGCCAATTAATTCATCATATGACAGAGGCAAGCATTGCATCTGGTGGGGGTGTCATACTGCAAATGTAACTTGTGCACCCTTTAACTCCTTGTCACCCTTTGATCTTCATGTGCACCCTTTGATCTCTTGGCACCCTTTGATCTCCTTGTGCCCCCTTTAAACTCCTTGTGCACCCTTTAAACTCCTTTTGCACCCTTTGATTTCCTTGTGCACCCTTTAACTCCTGTGCACCCTTTAAACTCCTTGTGCACCTTTTGATCCTCCCTGTGCACCCTTTAACTCCTGTGTGCACCTTTTGTAACAACATTAATAGCATTTCACATTACTAACTGCAAAAACATAAGGAAATATTTAGAAGACATACTTTGGTCGCTTCCGTTTCTTCAATCCATTTTTTTCCTAAAAAGAACCATGGACTATTAACGCAAACAATACTAAATTGGTGTGTAAACAATATCAAAACTGCATTGTTCAGTCCGTTTGTGTTTCTAGAATAAAGAATAACGTACAGAATTTCTACAATCCAAGGAATTAGCGATTGTATGTTTCAAAGCAGCTCTCTACATGACTCTCTCAACTATTATATACCCTGTTTCTTAAATATTTAAATAAATCCTTGTCGGCCTCTCTTTGTAATGACTGGGTGAGATGAGGGTTTCAGGATACTAAGACATAGTGCCAGAATGTGTGCCCTCGAGATCGCTCTCTTTTGAGTAGTATATTATTATATTTTAGAAGCATGCTTCCCCTAAAATACTATACTTCATTAATTATCAATTATTTTACCTATTCCTCTCTTTATATCTTACAAACATAACTTAAGTACTTTTTACAAGAACCTAGAGAATAGGAGAAAAGAATCCTAATTGAAATGTAGAGCAGATTTTGTTGAATTTAATTTGATACATTTGCAGACAAAACACAAGTTTTTTAATGCAATAAGTATCTTTGTGCATAATATAGTAAGTAGTTAGTATACAATACCAATGTAGTGTGGCCTAAATGCCATTCGACTACTTTGTTTTCCATACTGAATAATATTGCTTAAGTTGTATGATATCATCTCCTTTGTATGGCACACCAACGTGCACAAAATATGACCATATACTGTATTTAAAATGTGTAAAATGCAATATACAGTATTCATTCTGCCACACTCATCGTTACAATGATCCTAGCATAACATGCTACGCTGATCGGGATCGTGAGTTGTGCTAGTTTCGAAGCGGCTGTTTGATTGGAACCTTGGTACATCATCAGGGTGGCAGGGACAGGGTGGCAGGTGCAAGGTGCAGGGTAATAAGAGGCACAGGGAACTGTGTAGTTAACAATCCACGTATTTGGAGCATGACATGTGAGGAAGAATGAAAGGTAAGTCAATCTAACCAGTAGTCAAGTTTTATATATTGACAACTCATACGGAAATCGGCAAAAAAGCCGTAAAGCAGTCAAACGCACTAGCCCATCCTTTTTTAGTGTTAATTACAGGAATAAAATAGATACTTCGTATAAGTCAATTTATAATATTACATTTGAATGTGTGTCGAAAATATTTGTTATCAAAAAAACTCTTTATTATCTATATACCTAAAGGTGAGTCGGATGGAAATGAAATTTCAACTAACCAAGGCTTGCGTCTTCTGTGAATGCGCTATGATACGCCTGTGAAATCTGCATAACTAGGAATTGTGGTCCAATGTTCCCTACAAACTGGCAAACGTCCAAAACTGTTTCAATCAACAAAGAAAAATAGCCAATGTTAAACAAAATATTTTAATGTTTTGAACATGGTGTTTTGATGCTAAATTGGGCAGGCCAGGACAGTTTCAGTAACTCACGAGCCAGAACTACGGGAACCGGAGGCACAAATACGCCCATGTCGATTAGTGAGAAAAACAAGAAAAGAACATATGTGCAATATTGTTTTGGCTAATTCATGAATACGGTGACACCTCACTAGTACTCGCTCACACAATTGTGAATATGAAGTATAAGGCATGCGGTTGTCCATAGTCACCAACTCACGGAAGATTTCTTCAAATGTTTGTTGAGGTCCTTCTCAGAGAAGGACAGGAGGAAGGGTAGATTCCCTATGTGAAAGACCAGACAGAAGGACACGATATTATTAGATGTTTTTTATAAAATTAAAATAAAAGTAGAAGTGCTGGAGTACAGGCGTGGACCACCCTGGGTCGATAGTGGCTGAGGACTGCAAACTTCTCCATCTGATTCTTACACCTTTGGTGGCCTCCACAGGGAATGAATGTCCATACAGGACGGGGAAAAGTCTAAGAGAACTTGGCCCAGGATGCCTCGAGTAGTTCACCACACACCTTGGTGGTCGCTAATGGTCTGGCACGCTCACACAGAACGTTAGAATTTTACCCCTGAAAAGCTCAATGAGTAAACGTGTAAGGGAGTCGTGCGACAATCTAGAGACCACCGGGTGTGTGGTGAACTACTCTGAGGATCCTGGGCCAGTCCTGTGTCTTTTCCCCTTCCTGTACCTGGACATCATTTCCCTGTGACGGCCACCACGGGTGTAGCATCAGGATGGAGAGTCAGTCCTCAGCCACTTCTGCCCAGGGTGGTCCACAATGCCTGTACTCACGCACTTTTGTAAGTGTATTACTTTTATTTGTAACTTTATAAAAACAATCTATACATCTGTGTCCTCTCTTTCTGTTTCTTTCTCAATGGTGGAATCTACCTTCCTCTTCTTCTCCTGAAGGACCACATCTATCTCCAGTGTCACCCCCACATCTATCTCCAGTGTCACCTCCACATCTATCTCCAGTGACACCCCCACATCTATATCCAGTGACACCTTTATGGCTTGAAGAGATAAAAGGGGTTTTCTTTTGAATTAAAGAATGGCTGAGTATAGAAACATTCTCCTAACTTTATCGCTGTAAATCCTAGAATATTGGGACCCAATTTATTGCACTCAGGTGAGCTTGCAGCAGGTGTGGAGATTAGTCTTGACAGCACTACTCATAATTTTGAGGGGTAAATCTTTGCACTCTCACAATCGTTGATTGTTTAACATTCAATCCGTCTGATCTTAAATGTTACAAATATATATTTGTTATTCTGGTGAATTGTATCAGATCCACAATACTGTATATTTAGTAAACTTACACAGACATATGGAATGTCTTTCTGGACGCACCCAGTGGCATTCTCAGACCCTTTCAGGAATCTCATTCCACTGTCAAAAAGAGTTTTCAAGGTTCCAATCACCCAACTTTCTCAGACCAGGCTTGCCCCCAGATAACCTCATTTTTAGACAAACACAGAAAACCAGGCCGGGTCACTGGCTTGACCTACCATAAAACAATACATGTATTTTTAACTTTTAACTCAAGTTAACTGTTTGCGTACCAGATTATTAAAATACTAAATAGTTTAATGGTATTATCATGGCACAGCCTGTAAGACTTATCTGCAGAAGGCTGCTTCTGGGATGCCTCTACATCCAATGTATAATGTTTTGTAAAGGGGTGTATATTTTTCCATGTAGCCGCCTTGACGCCTGTGCTTTCTCCCCCCAGGACGTCGCTACTGCTCTTGTATAGTGAGCTTTTAGGTCCGTTGGAGTTTGTATGTTGGATCTTTGATACGCCAAGCATATTTTCTGCATGATCCATCTTCCAATAGATCTCTTGGGAGCTTTCGCTCCTTTGTTTCTCCCTGGATGAGTATGTTTTGTGACTTCCTGAGTTTCCTCCAGGTATTCCATTAGACATCTTCTCCCATCCAGTGAGTGCAGGTCCCTTTCCTTCTCATTCTTCAGATGTAGGCACAGTGAAGGTAGTACCATCTCCTTGTGTGAAAGAATGAGGACATATTTGGACGGAACGGAGGCATTGTCCTCAGAAACACCTTACCTTCATGGATTGACATATAGGGCTCCTTTATTGAAAGGGCCTGTAAGTCACTGCCTTGTCTGACAGAGATCACTGTGATTAAGAATGTCATTTTCCATGACAGGCTAGTAATGTCGGCTTCCTGTAAGGGCTCAAACAGTGTGTTGCAAAGAATTGTAATCTACATTCAAATCCCACGCTGGAATTGGATCTCTGACTCTACGTCTGATGTTCTGAATAACCCTGACAAGTCCCTTTATCAGGGGGCTATCTGCAATTGTCTGCAAACGGATTGCTCCATTTGCTGCAATCTGAATTTTTAACATGTTTGTTTTTAGTCCTTTCTGGAAACCGTCCTGTTAGAAATCCTGGATCAGGTTAATGGAAGCTGTTTATGGAAGACTGCCTTTCGTTCTGCACCACTTAAGGAACCTTCTCCAGACTTTCATGTAATTCTTGGAGGTCACCTATTTACAAGACTGTAACATGGTCTCTATCACTTGTGTAGATAGTCCCTGTTGTCTCATTATTCGCCTTTCCGCTTCCAAGCTGTCAACCTCAGTCTCTTTATGTTGGAGGTGGTGTACTGGACCTTGAGACAGAAGGTCCTCCCTGTTTGGGAGTATCCAGCGTGGTTCTTTAAACCAAGGCCTTCTGGGCTAGTATGAGATAATCGACACCACTGTCGCTTTGTCCTCCTGATTTTTTTGGAGGACTCTCAGAACCCTAGGAACTGGAGTTAAAATATATGCTAGTCCAAAATCCCATTTCAGAGTCATTGCATCTAAATATTTTCTCGGCGGTCGTTCTGGTAGAGAGAACAACATTTGCAGAGTTTTGTATTTCCCTCCTTGCCATGAGACCGATCTCTGGTTGCCCGCACCTTTCTCCCTGTAGAGGTTCCTGGCGGCTGAGAAAATCTGCCAAAACATTCTCCTTCCCTCCGACGCAAACTGCTGACACACTGAGGCTGGTGTTCTCTGCCCATGACTGTGTCCGCATTGCATTTCCCATGAGTGCCTTCTTGTAGCCAATTTACGATTTATATATGTGGCTGCTACCACATTGTCTGTCTGTACTCTGATAGGCTTGGAAGGCTTCCAGCGCTTTGTAGGTTGTCCTTAATTCTTGCAGATTTTATGGCAATCTTCTCTCTGCCTGATGCCATAGCCCCTGAATAGTGCGTTGCTGCCTGTACGGTCCCCAGCCAAACTGACTGATGTCACTATCCATGCTGGGGTTTCTAAGGAGCAGACTGCTATTAGGTTGTCTTTCTCCTGCCACCATCTCAGAGAGATTCTTGTCCATAGATAGCCCTGTTTCTCTAGTGACTTTGCATTTCTGTCCCACATGGGACTTCTGTCTGGAGTGTATTCATATGTAGTCTTCCCTATGGAACTGCTTCTATGGAGGCTGACGTGAGCCCAAGCTCCCTCATCCCTTGGCGTGGGGTTATGGTTGAGACAGTCCTGAGGGTTACTGATCTGTTGTATCAGGTTTTCACCCTTGTTTTGCAAGGATTGTAGGCTTAAAAAGTGAAATGTTTTGTGTTGGTCTCAATTTGCTTTTTTCTTCACTTGATGATCCAGCCTAGATCATGTAGAAATGTCTTCCTCTTGTATGGCAAACCACAATAATTTTTGGTGAGCTTGGCAGATGGGAATATGCAGGTAGCGTCTTTTAAATCCATTGCTACCATAAAATCCCCATGATTTAATGTGTGTGTAGCCAGGTCACCTGACGGCTACTATTCTGCCCTTGTACTGGCAGTAAGCCCTGGTACAATCAGGTTGCCAGTAGTTGATATGGGGTTTTCCCCTCCTTGGTGCTGCACTTGAGTGACAGCGGGAGGCGGTAATATCAGGCCTGGGCATGACCAATCATGAGACAGACCTGGTGCCCTCCTCCTGGCTGTACTTAAGGACAGTGCCACCCCAAATTCAGTAGTGCCTCTATCCACTTGAGAGGGGCAGGTCACACAGCCAAGAGCCCGACTATTGGGCCTTCTCTGGTCCTCTTCCCTCCGGGGGAGAGTGAGTGTGTACCATACCTCTGCCTCTGCTAGAGGGGCATGGAATAGCTGGCACTGCTGCGGGTGCCCTTGGCCTGTAGTGAAGGTCCAGGGACCATGCTTCAGTGATAGCTGAGAGACTGCATCGGGCAGAACTCTGCCTTGTTACTGTGCTGTACAGTGAAGACAATAAACAGTTACTGTTGTTATACCTCTGGCCTGGTGTGTGACCTTACTGGGGGGAGAGGCAATCGTTCTACTGTGGGAGATCACCTTCAGTTCCCTGGAACCTACGACAGATGGAGGCGCTGCACTGCTAAAGAATATATAGGGTATGAACCCCAGAAGCCTAGTCCTGTGTCCCCACTACCACCGGTGGACGACTCAGCCCTCCTGTTACCAGCAGGTATCATGCACCATATGTACAGAAGGTTTTTGGATGTTTCATTCTTGATTTCCATATACTAGAACGTTTTTGGATGTTTTATTTTTGAACATTTGGAGGGACAGCGCGCGCAAATCCCCCTTTCCATATACCACATGTACAGTAATGGCCACATCTCCCACTGGGTGGGGGAAACACCGTTACATGTGGCTGACAGATTTTAATGACTCCACTTTCAAATGTTCCCTGCGGACATACTGATTTACAAATGTTTTGGATCCAGGACTGGCCTAAACCCACCTGATGTTTTTGGTACCTTGAATATTATATTCTGTTCTTTTCTTGATGCTTTGATATGTATGTACTGTTTCTACCACTCCACCCGCCTTGAATTTTTGCACTGCGCCTCTGTGTTCCCCTTTTGATTGGACATACTGGTGAAGGCTGCAGGCTTTCACCCAGTGATATTTTGCGATCGCTTGACACTGTGTAGCAAAATTTCGGAATCTCCCTCCTATTTGCTGAAGTTTTTGTATGACATTCTTTTTCAGACGTCCTAGGGACACAAAAAAATTATCTGTGGGTCTTGGTAGGTCTTCTGTCTTGTGGTAAGACTCTCACCTTGTCATCTGCCAACTTGTCCACCACTTTCTCTAATTCTGCTTTGAATAAGAAGGAGCCTTCGAATATCACGGAGCAAAGTTTGTTCTTAGAAGCGGCACCTGCTTTCCAAGCTTTGAGGTATAGTGCCCTGCAGGCTGTTGTTGAAAGAGCAATGTATTTAGCTGCCAGGCGGGTGGATATTGTGTTGCGTCTGTTGGCTCCAGCCGAAATAAACACCTGTTTATTTGATCTCTGTGTCCTGTCTGGTGCTCGATCCCGTGAAAGAGTCCTGGTCTCCCGTGACATAAAAGCCCATCCTTAGGTACTTACCTAAGGGTGGGTTACCTGACGAGACCCCCTGATGGAGCCGCATAAAAATTATAAACTGCGCAAGCTCCTACCACCAACTGGTCGGTCAGGAAAAAACACGGCACAGATTTCGGGGGGTGGGGGGTGCTCTGTATAGGACAGGCACAAGCTTCATCCTGCAGGAGTTTGTATCTGTTAGCCAGATTAATGCCATATTTGCAAAATGTAAAACAGATAAATGGGGGAGTCTCACATTCTTATTTTTCCTGACATTTTGTACATGTTTAATTCCTAATCAATTTGCACAGAACTTGCAGTTTAAGAAAAATGCCCATTTTCGCTTTAATAAATGTGTTGTGTGCTTGACTCAATATATTCTCGCTGTACAAAGCATATAGTATTATTATTAAAGCGGGGTATGCCTGTAGTTGACATACATGATATCTCCTGTTGTTTTCATACCTTCACGCAGGCTGACGAGGTGCAGAACATCATGCATTTTAACTTTACCGCATGGCCTGACCACGGCGTCCCCACGGCCAACGCTGCGGAGAGCATTTTGCAGTTTGTGCAGATGGTGAGACAAAAAGCAGCCAGGACTAAAGGACCCATCATAGTGCATTGCAGGTGAGTGTGTGCAGGTGGGTGTGTGTACAGTGAGTTTATTGTGCGCAGGTGAGTGTGTGCATATAGTAAGATTGTGCAGGTATATGCGTACAGTGAGTTCAGTGTGTGCATACAGTAAGATCATTGTGCGCAGGTGAGTGTGTGCGTACAGTAAGATCATTGTGCGCAGGTGAGTGTGTGCGTACAGTAAGATCATTGTGCGCAGGTGAGTGTGTGCATACAGTAAGATCATTGTGCGCAGGTGAGTGTGTGCATACAGTAAGATCATTGTGCACAGGTGAGTGTGTGCATACAGTAAGATCATTGTGTGCAGGTGAGTGTGTGCATACAGTAAGATCATTGTGCGCAGGTGAGTGTGTACATACAGTAAGATCATTGTGCGCAGGTGATTGTGTACATACAGTAAGATCATTGTGTGCAGGTGAGTGTGTGCATACAGTAAGATCATTGTGCGCAGGTGAGTGTGTGCATACAGTAAGATCATTGTGCACAGGTGAGTGTGTACATACAGTAAGATCATTGTGCGCAGGTGATTGTGTACATACAGTAAGATCATTGTGCGCAGGTGAGTATGTGTATACAGTAAGATCATTGTGCGCAGGTGAGTGTGTACATACAGTAAGATCATTGTGCGCAGGTGAGTGTGTGCATACAGTAAGATCATTGTGCGCAGGTGAGTGTGTGTACCATTAAAGTAAGTCATTTAGGCAGGTGAGGTGGGCTTACAGTAAGATAAATTGTGCGCAGGTGAGTGTGTGCGTACAGTAAGATCCTTGTGCGCAGGTGAGTGTGTGCATACAGTAAGATCATTGTGCGCAGGTGAGTGTGTACATACAGTAAGATCATTGTCCGCAGGTGATTGTGTGCATACAGTAAGATCATTGTGTGCAGGTGAGTGTGTACATACAGTAAGATCATTGTGCGCAGGTGAGTGTGTGCGTACAGTAAGATCCTTGTGCGCAGGTGAGTGTGTGCATACAGTAAGATCATTGTGCGCAGGTGTGTGCGTACAGTTAGATCATTGTGCGCAGGTGAGTGTGTAAATACAGTAAGATCATTGTGCGCAGGTGAGTGTGTAAATACAGTAAGATCATTGTGTGCAGGTGTGTGCATACAGTAAGCTCATTATGTAACCGCAGTGCTGTGTGTCTTTTATAAATGTCCCTTTATGTCGGTGTAAAATATTTGGTGCTATTTTGTATTTTATTGCCTTTTCCCCTCATTGTTCTGCACTGGACAATATGCAGCTGCCTTATAGAAAAGTATAATGCTATATGATAAATGACCGCACACACATCAGCTATTTACATTTAATTGTTCCCTTCTTCGTTTTTTCCTTGGAAATATGTCGGGCCTGCAATTTATGAGCATTAAAAGCGCAGTTCCCGCGTGGGGATTCAAATGATGTGACATTACATTGTGTATAACCCAGCAGCAGAACTAACACCGAGGCTCTGGAATCTCCATACAAAGCACAGTAATCACACAAGAGCTCATTACAGGAGCCTGACGAGCGCTGCCATCTTTGTACCTACCACAGCTGGATAGTGAACGCATCAGATATTTCTTCCTGAGGATCTTTCATGTGGATACACGCGCCTTTTTTATCTAGTGAAATATTAATACAACAACATATTACCAGTTTTATACGGAATATTGTAATTAGGGGCATTTAAACATTGCAAAAATCCTCAGTACATACAGTAAATCCGTCTTTTATTTATTAAGTGGAGCTGTTTCATGAGACACCTTCAGGCGCCAGAAGATACCTTATAGCCTATTAAACTGATTGGGTTGTAATGCTAGAAAGCGTCGTATGGAATAGCACTACTTAATAACTGTGGCCCTTCGTGTTTAAAAATTGTTTGAACATATATACATTTAAAGTACTTAGTAAGCAGATTATTGCAACTAAGTTTAAACCAAATTAAATCCATCACCTTCTTTCCTTTTATTCTTAGTTTGCCACCATTGCCTATTTAATCAATACTTAAATAATGTGTGCACATCCTGCAAAACACAAACTGCAATAACATATCAGGAATTAGGGTCAGAGCTGGCAAAATAAATATCCATGAAAATGTAGCAGCCGGAGCCAGAGCCAGAGCCAGAGCCGGAGTCAGAGCCGGAGCTGGAGCCGGAGCCAGAGTCAGAGCCAGAGCCGGAGCGCTAACCTTGCTGTTTCACCATACTGAATAGAGCATAAAAAACTATAGGGGAAAAAGTAGCAACCCCAAAAATACCTGTACACAGAGGATTATGGGACATTGTTCAGAAGCAGGGTTCCCTGTCGCGCTCGAAAGGTTGTTTCCATTATCCTGTCTCCAAATAAAGTCTGTAACATTTTTTTAAATGGAAACCTTCTTCTGACAACAATATTGTATTTTTGGGGTGTGCTACTTCCCCCCCCCCCTCCCCCCCATGCTACATGAAAGCGCAGACTGCGTAATATCTGGCTTACTAACTGTATGGGAAGAATACCAGTTCCATTATGAGAATAAACACTTTCTGTACATTTTTCGTTTAGTAATTGAGTTTGTGATTTTTTGTAAATACAGACATGCTAATAACCCTCCTCATAGTTTCATTGTACGTAAAGGTTATGGAAGTCCCCGTATTAAACCGTTCTCGTTACCCCGTGTTACAGCGCTGGCGTTGGTCGCACGGGAACGTTTATATCGTTGGACCGGCTCATGCAGCATATCCGTGATCATGAATTTGTAGATATATTAGGACTAGTCGGTGAGCTGCGTTCTTACAGGATGTCCATGGTGCAGACGGAGGTAAGAATACATGTCAAAATCACAAACTATTCCATTTTACACATAACCTCACGTGGAAATATTCTTTATAGAGGCCACTATACAAAAGATGCACAAATTACCTGCACTAGAAGGTTCATAAATGTATTGATGATATGTTCTATATTTTGCAACCAAAAATTATGCCTATAAAATAGCAACATTGGGCAATAAGTACTGTATGTATCAGATACCCCCACATATTAAGTACCCAAGTAAATGTAGATGAATATTTTAGTGTCAGGGTGCAGCGATTCACGTCACACCCGTGTCCCGAGCCCATGCGATCCAGGAAAGGGTATTTACCCTGAAGTTAAATCATTCGCAGGTGCATTATTATAAGTCTGTATTTACTTTCAGCTTATGATTGAAAATATTAGGTTACACAAATATATGAATGTAAATACTTTAAATATTTACACATTTCACTCGATGGGGGTTTGATATTTGTAATTGTCGGCAGCAAACACCACGAAATAGTAACACTTACGTATTTAGTGGCACGTTTATTTTCAATGACAATGTGTTTGTTTGTTTTAGCAGAGCACACGGGAGGTCAGTGTATCGGGACACACTTATACATTTAATTGAGTTATATATTCAGCAAGACCCTGGTGAATCATCTGTAATCATTGAACAATTAGTGCAGAAAAGTAGCACTCTTGATAATAATTACAGCTGCTGGCACCTGTGGGGTGACATTGATGTACTCAAACATCTTCCAAAACATGCTTTTTGCATTAATGTGGGATTAAGCATCACTCAGAACCTCCATTGCAACGGTCACCATGAACGTACACGGCTGCTTAAAAAGTAAGAAGTCGCCTGTCTAAATCAGAAGAGCATTTTAAAAAGAAAATATAACAGAATTACTCAAAAGTATTGAACATGCCCACGTGACCTTAATGTGTACCCTGCAGGGGAACTGACCCGGACATGTAAGAGGTCAGGTCCATTTTTATTTAGACATTTATTTTACTGCCATGATCCATTATTATATTAAGTTGTACATAAGAACAGCAGATGGAATCCTATTAATGAATATTTCTTTCTGAAATGTGTTGCTGACATTTTCTTCACCCAAGTTACGCCAAACAAACTTCTTAGAAATCAGGTAAAGATTTGGGGAACCCTGCAAAGGGGAGCGCGGAAACTCTTCGCAGGGTTACTTACTTACTGTATGTATATCTTTATTTATATAGCGCTATGCAGGTACATAGCGCGTCACAGCAGTAATACACGGGACATAATAATATAACACACAATGGGAACAAGCGCTTCAGACATAAAACATTAGGAAAAGGAGTCCCTGCCCCGAAGAGCTTACAATCTAAGTGGTAAGAACTTAGACAGTATGAGGGTATTATAGTAAGTGTGTCTGCAAGGGGCCACGGTCAGTGCATCTGAGATGTATAGTATCAGCCACGGAGCCACCCATGTGCTTTGTTAAAGAGGTGTGTTTTAGGATGGGTCTTATAGCTGTATAGAGAGGGTGCTATTACCAGAGGTGTGTTTTAGGATAGGTCTTATAGCTGTATAGAGAGGGTGCTATTACCAGAGGTGTGTTGCAGTCAGTGAGATAGGTTTTAGGTGGGAGAGGGCTTTAGGTACAAAAGGCGTAGGGAGAAGATATAAGACGGGGGGGGGGAGCAGAAGAGCGCACAAAACCACACAATAATATATTGTCCTTTAAATTTAATATGAGAATACACATTTATAAAAACACAATCCCAATCACATAAAAATATGACAGGGCGATGAAAAAAGGACAATAAAAAAAAATAGGGACGAGATGAAGGTACACGGACCAACACCTAAAAATTAAAATGCAATTACCAACCCAAAAAATGTTGAAATGTCTTTGGATTAGGCAATGTGGTTTGTTTTGCGATTACTGCGGTATCAATGCCTAATAAAAACATTTGGGGAAAAAAAAATGCAATTACCAAATGGTCTCTGGAAGTCGGCTGTGAGCTGCGGGTCCCTGCAGCGTTCCCAGCGGCCCACTCCACGTGCTCCGTTGTCAGGGTGATGTCGGTGGTGGCGTCGGCGAATGACATCACTCGGCGGGGCTCCGGACCGCTTTGCTCTGGAGCTGCTCTCAGATCAGCTGCGGGCAACAACTTGGTTGCTTCCTCAGCGCTGCTGTGCCCGACGGGATCAGCTGTTTGTTATTTCTCTCTCTACACGTTTCGCGAGACCTAGGCCCCTTCTTCAGGAGTAATAGTGGTCAGTCCCTCTCAGAGGCTTTTTAAGGGTTTTCGTAATTAACCCTGTTTGGGTCAATCAATAAACACTTGGCAATCATATGTGGGATACTTTATGTTATTCCCTTTTCATATATCACATGTTCATGCCGTAATAATGTTAGGGGCTTTTATTCAATGCATTACCAGCATGGATATACTTTATTTCCCCTCATAGGATTGTCCAGTGTTTACATCCCAGTACGTTGATAAATACTCACCCTCTCCTGTGCCAATCACTACTTCTGTGAGCAAGAAGACGAGAGGGACAGTTTTGACCAACGAGCCGGCATTATACAGCAGACTAGAGTAGGGAGGAGCTCCTACCCACAGGTGCAATGTGTGCGCGTGCCCCTTACAGGGTCCTGGGTGCGCATGTCGCCCACCACTGCTGCATTTTCACCAGAGCAGCTGAAGTCTGTATGTTTATGATGCTCGGTGCAGACTGACATTTGATATCTTTTCGCAGGAACAATTTATTTTTATTCACCAGTGCGTGCAGATGATGTGGAAAAAGAAAAAACAGCAGTTCTGTATCAGCGATGTCATTTATGAAAATGTCAGCAGTTCATAGTTCACCTTTTACTTTGTAAGTACAATAAGTATCTTTTCAGTAGAATTTTGTTTTGAATATTCTGTATATTATAACAACCTGAAGCGGCTTCACATTTATAGCAAGCCTAAAGTTATTAGGGACTCCAGCGTTGGACTGTTATTCTGCGTCTGTATCTCTTTGCATTGCAGCCCCCCATTATGTAACAATACAGTTGCCATTGTTTTGTTTTATTAGATGCAGCAGTCGCTTAGCTTTAAGGAAATGTAATCACCTACATAAGCTGCCGATCAATCCGTTCTCCCGTTATCGATCAGCACAGATCCTGCTTCTCCGGGTTCACAATATGGCCGCCTATTTCAAAAGAGGAAGTGCTGTGCCTTTGGTATAGCAACCAAAGGAAGCTTAAATTAAAACTCATTAAAAAGGGCATGGGGAGGGGGGGGCAGAATAATACTTACCATATTTAACTAATTCTACATAACTGATTAATTTAAAAAAAAAAAAAAAAAAAGCTGTGTGTGCTGCTCACGCTCAGAGTAAGTGAAACTTCTTTGTGTGTTGTCAGCAACATATAAAGTAACAATTATATTATTACTGCTTAGCGTATGAGTAAATTTGATTGGCGGGGTCATGTTTATTGGCAGCAGTGCCGGCATCATGGATGTTGAGCGGGTGGGGGGAGCGGCGGCGCATGTCAGCGGGCGGGTGTGGGAAGCGGCAGCGGTCAGTGTTGTTGAGCGGGTGGGGGGAGCGGTGCCGGCAGCTGGCACCGCCGCCGCATGTCAGCGGGCAGGTGGGGGAGGAGCGCGTCGCGCCGCATGTCAGCGGGTGTGTGGGGGGGAGCGCGTCGCATGTCAGCGGGTGTGTGGGGGGGAGCGCGTCACGTCATGGCGCGGTTTTGTGTGGGGGGACGGCGTTCCTCATGTCAGCGGGTGTGTGGGGGGGAGTGATGCATGTGATTTTTAGGTTAGCTGGGCGGGTGGGAGCATGTCAGTGTTGGGGTCGGGCTGAGCCAGAGCACAGCCCGGCCTCAGCTTCCAGCACTTGCTTCAGGACGTCACGTCCGTTTCATTTTCTGTCTCCACAACGCATTTTTGGCCCGTTACGAATGAGGTGCCACTAAAGAAGTTTCACTTCAAAAACACACAGGATTTTGAACGTATTGCTGCTTTAACACAAGTGATCAATAGGTTGTGAGATCCATATGCACCAGCGGGGAAGTATAGATGATTTGTGCCTTTGAACAAAATGATCAGATAAATAAATATTTGTTAAACCGTTTGGTAATAACATTCGATAAATCTCGTGTCTGCAAATTCTGTGCTCTGTACTGGATCGTTTTCTTATTATATTGGGAAAATTAAAAATGATTGAATTAAATGTATTAAATATTAATTTCACCAAGGGACACATGGCTGAATCTTTTATTTTGATCTCTTCTTTCAGATGAGGACAAAGTACAATCATCTTCCCTAGCTTCGGATGTGTTTTCTTTCAAATGGCTGGTCGTTTACCAACAGTGGCCCCGGCAGTAAGGGGCCCGGAGCGGGGGAGAGGAGCGGGGGCCCGGAGCAGGGGAGAAGCGCGGGGGCCCGGAGTGGGGGAGAAGCGGGGGAAGAACGAGCCTTAAAGAACCTGTTGTGTCTTTTCAAACCGTTTCCTTTATGAACATTTTTAAATATTGGACCAAACTCAACTAAACACAGGCAGACACACTAACTACCAGAGCAGGAAATGCTGTAATGCACAGAGTTGTATCATGGTTTGCTTTGTATGGAGCCCGGGCAATATGTGTAATCGCTGAATTGGAAAGGACTGGGGTCACGTTCTTTCCCTCGTGTTAGTGTTCTAAGGTAAAGTGAATCAGGCATTGTTAGTATCTAATAATACCTCATGTATGCAAAGGACAAAGCAAGGAGGATTCTGGATGAGCCGTTATGCTAAGAGGAAGTGCGTATTCTCACGCGCACCCAGAATATATAGCGGTAGGCACAGTGCTTTATCGCGAGGCCGCACGATGCGCGCGGATTCTGCATTTCTCCAGCTTCTAAAGCAAGTGGCCAGTTTATAGCGGAAAGTAAAAAGCGGATAAATGTACCAATCTCCTCCCCTCCCTTCTGGCATTTGTAGAGGTACTTAGTCATGACATGGGCCAGGGGTGGGCTGAGACACCTGTGCTGAAGCAGGGATATCCTTAAAGCCTGACCTGTTGGTGGCCCTTGATGGCTGGAGTTGTCCTCTCCTGTCCTACACCTTTATGTGTAAGCCACAGTGGCACCGCAGCCTTCACTTTCATATATTCTCCCTCAGTGTAAAAGTGTGCGGTTAGACATTGTGAATGTTCTGTCTGATTTACCAACGCCACCTCATTCATTCGGAGGAGAGAGGGCACTGCGAGGAGACAGGGCCTGTTTAGCCAGGCTGTGATCAGTGGAGGCAGCTCTATGGACCCTCACTGTTTGAATACCCAGAAGCCTTTTAGCTCTCCCGTTCCTTTGTTATTGGCATCACTAGAACCACATACATTTATTCGTTTGAGTTTTATTTACATACATGGGGCTCTATGTATCGGGAGGTACGTGTGCGCTGACAGTCGTGTAAATGTGTATTTCTACAGTTTTAGAAATTAGCGCGGAAGACTTAACGCCATCTTTATGGTGACTGAGAAAACCAACGCAAAAAACCATCAAGCAAAGGAACGCGGGCTGCCCCTTTTGTAATACACAGACCTGCGCCAATATGCTGATGTAACGCCGCCCCTAACTCCTCCCACTCGCTCCATAAATCCCTCATCTCGCCGCAGACAGATGCAGGCATCCCCGGAAATGGTGCGACTCCGTTTAATACATAGGCGCTGTCAGGCGCAGGTATATTTCAGCGTCTTTGAACCAACATTTTGTCTTTGATACATAAGAGTCCACGGTGCTTTGGTGAAGTAACATAATGCGGTTATCACGCCATGACGGGTTCGGTGAGCGCGCTTTTGTAAAGTTTCAGTGGAAGCAAGCAGAGGTGAAACGGATTGTGCATCTAAATAAAATGATGATATTTAATTAAAAGTACGCGCCTCATAATTAGTTTGCGGTCACCGGTATTAATGAGGTATAATTTGTTCTGCTAACATCTAGAATGTTTTGACATTTGAAAGCATCACCATAGTGAGGTTCCCAATCTACCTATTGTGTTTGGAATTAAATCTATGTTAAAAAAAACCTAAAAAACGCAGTTCCTCAACAACACATCCTGGAGTTCCAGTAAAACTACAATTTCATTATTTATGTTGTGTTTAATACTGTAACCTTGCAAATTTAGGTCTGAAAGCCAGATGGCGAAAAATACACAAATATATAAATAGTATATACAATATATTGCTAAAATTTAGTGAGTGTGAAGCAGGGGAACCTGGTTCAATTACCGGTGTCGGCTCCTCGTGACCTTGGGCAAATCACATTATCTCCCTGTGCCTCTGCCACCAAAAAATAGATTGTAAGCTCTATTGGGTAGGGGTTGTAAAAACTCTGTAGAGCGCCGTGTACATTGTCAACGCTATGAAAGAAAATCCCAATGTAAGAGAAACTATAACAAAGATTCTTACATTCATGTTTCTGCAGAAAGCCAGTGCAGAACTTCCCAATGAAGTATGTTTCCGGATGAAAGCAAAAGGCAAAGTTGAAAACGAAGTTATCTGCCCCGGTATAACGGGGTCTCTATCATCCTCTGTTCCAGAGGAGGAGCTGCTGCATTCACTTCGGCAGACAGGGGGTTAAACAAGCAAATGACGGACATAATCAGGCTTAGGAAGGAGTGTCTCAGTGAGTAAAGACTCTGACTGGCACTGAGTTTGAAGCAGGGAACCTGATTCAATTCCTCGTGTTGGCTCCTTGTGACCTTGGGCAAGTCACTTTATCTCCCTGTGCCTCAGGCACCAAAAACATAGATTGTAAGCTCCACAGGGCAGGGACTGTGTCTGCAAAATGTCTCTGTAAAGCGCTACGTAAATCTAGCAGCGCTATACAAGAACATGCTAAAAAATATATACCTGTATATATATTTCCCAGTGCACTTTGGGCATACGCCACGATGTGTTTTAGAGAACTTTGCTTGAGTGTCAGGAGCCAAATATGTTCGGTTTAATGATTTTAATTTGCATTTCTCTCCAGTACAATGAATGGGTTCCTTTAAAGGTGTTTTCCAGTCCCCTTGTTATTACCTCATGGTCTGCCAGTTCTGGTATATCGTTTTTCCTGGGCCCATGTCCCTGACATGAATAGTCCCTGAGGCCGAAGGAATGCTAATCGGTATATCGGGTTTATAATACATTTGTAGTTGTCGTTTTTAATGTCGAGTGCAGAATATGTGTGTGGATTTTGTACCAGCATCTCATTTAAATAATAACAATGTCCCAGGATAGTGTTTCCTGCGCCCAAAGTGTTATCCGCAGCAAACGGCTTCGATGATGTCGAGAACATTTTAAAAATACTTGTTTGCTGCTAATGCTGCTGGGAATCTCCATCCTCCGTGGGAGGTGCGCTACGGGCGCCTCCCCGTCACAAAACATATAGGGGGATGGTCAGTACCCCCATCACAAAACATATAGGGGGATGGTCAGTACCCCCATCACAAAACATATAGGGGGATGGTCAGTACCCCCATCACAAAACATATAGGGGGATGGTCAGTACCCCCATCAGGAGTTTGCTGACCCTCTTTACTAGGACGTTAGAGACCAAAAAGGTCTCTACCCTGGATATATGAAGTTTAGGGTAAAAAGAGGCATTTCTCTCCATGGGGGGGACGTCCCCAGATATCTGTGGTGTTCAGGTTACACAAATTGTGTAGGAAAGTGTTCTTATTAAGTTTCGTTTAGTTTTTATCCTAATTATTACTGTCTACCTATCAATGTTGTCAATTGAATAATGAAATGTGATGTATGTTAGCCATTTTAATGATTATAATAATAGCATGTTCTTGTATAGCGCTGCTAGTTTTACGTAGCGCTTTACAGAGACATTTTGCAGGCACAGTCCCTGCCCCGTAGAGCTTACAATCTATGTTTTGATGCCTGGGACACAGGGAGATAAAATGACTTGCCCAAGTTCACAAGGAGCCGAAATCGTTACTCACTGAGCCACTCCCTCTCCCTATTGATTGATGCCCCTATATTAACTACTGACTAATAGTGGGAGACACTCCTGCCGAAGTTTGTAAAACGAAACATGTAGAGTGTGAGTTTTGCCAGATACGCAGCAGCAGCAGCAAGACGCATTATTCTGCCAAAAGTCCGCAACCGGATGCAACGTCAAACCCGGAAGTGGCGTATCGGGACCCAGGGAGACTCGCGTGAAGCCGGATACAATTGGGAGCAGGCAAGGAGAGGCAGAGAGGAGACGCCTGGGGAGCCCAAGAGACCGACCGAGACAGCTTGGGATCCAGCACCGGGACAGACGGCACACGAGGGAGCGGTGGCGGTGAGAATATCGTGACGCTGAGCTATCTGTACACGGACTGTGTGCCAATTTTAAAAGCATATGTCACATTGTAAGTGCATTTCTTACACAACATTTTTAAATACGAGATGCACAATGGTCCTTGTTCTTTCTTTTCTGGAGGTACTAACTTCGTGATATTACAGACAGATTGCCACGTTTGTGATGTGCACTAATTTACCTGCCACGTTTGTGATGTGCACTAATTTACCTACTACAGGGTAAGTATGCAGAACATAAGGGCCAAGATTTATATCAAGTCACTGATGCCCCTCCTGGAGTATTGCACAAATCTGCCGTTAGACATTTTCTACCTTATTGACACTACAATGGAGCCCTTTCCTGATTAAAGCTCTTCCAACTGGGGTTAGAAGAGTTTGACACAATTTTCGCTATTTGCAACACACCAAATAACTCCCTGTATGGTTTACCCCACTCTTATTCAGTTGTCACTGTTACAGTATCTTTGACCAAATGACAAACGGCAGCAAGCAGTGTTATTTAATCAGTTATTTTTGAAGCAAGACTTTGCCAAATTAATTTCTTTAAATAATTGCTAGTCTTTATGATAAACCCAAATGTTTGGAGCAGGGAATTCCCGCAAAGATACGCCCTTTCTTCTGTTGCTCGACTGCAAAAACTGACACAGACACTAATTTTCTCCAGGCTGGATTACTGTAACCTCCTGCTGTCCGGGCTTCTTGCCTCCCACCTGTCTCCCCTACCATCTATCCTAAACTACTGCCAGAATCACTCTACTCTTTCATAAATTTGTCTCAGCATCTCCCCTGCTGAAATCACTCTCCTGGCTTCCAATCAAATCCCGCATCTCACACTCAATTCTCCTCCTCACTTTTAAAGCTTTACATTCTTCTGCCCCTCCTTACATCTCAGCCCTAATTTCTCACTATGCACCATCCCGACTCTTGTGTTCTGCTCAAGGATGACTTCTCTCTACCCATTTTTTATCTAAAGCCCTCTCCCGCCTTAAACCTCTCACTGACTGCCCCACACCTCTGGAATGCCCTTCCCCTCAATATCCACATTTAAGACCCACCTCAAAACACACCTGCTTAAGGAAGCATGAGTAGCTCCATGGCTGATACATTAACCTTGGCCCCTTGCCGACGCACTTACCAGAACGCCCTCCTACTGTCTCTGTACGTTCTTCATACAAAAAAAATTAGATTGCAAGCTCTTCAGAGCAGGAACTCCTATTCCTAAATGTTACTTTTAGGTCTGAAGCACTTCTCCCCTTTGTGTGTTATTTATATGATTGTCACATATATTACTGCTGTGAAGCGCTAAGTACATTAATGGCACTATATACATACATACATACATACATACATTTGAAGTAAATGGGCCTCAAAACCTTTTCCAGCCCAGGAAATCAGCTTGTACTAAAAAAGTCTTCTGTGAGTAATGCTGGAGAGTAGGTGAGATGTTTGAGAAGTAGCAGCCTGCTCGGTAATTGCCAGAAAAGCAGCTGGGGAATAAGATAAAAGTAAGGTGTGTCAAAGAGAATTCAAATTATTCTCCCCACTTCTACACCAATTTATTTGAGAAGTTCAGGAAACCAGAGACATCATTAGCTTGTAAGCTGCTAGAATTATTCCTTAGAAACACTTTCCTGTAACCAAGAATTGGACATACTACTTCTATATATCTTCTTCCTAACCTTTGTCCCAGCTCCTGGGGGCATTGACTAGCTCTCATTCTACACCCCACTCGGTCTCAAGCTCCCCCATGTGACACACCACACGTGTCCATATCCACCCTCATCATGTATTTCTACTTCTTCCTGTCGTCCCCTCCTCTGTCTTCCATTCACTTACATCCGTTTGGTGACTACCCGCAGTCATCTGGTCAGTCTCCTATGGTCGAACCACCAAAGCCTGTTCTCCCCCAGCCTACCCAGTGTTGTTTTTTCTCCAAGACGAACTCGATACCCTCATTCTGGATCTTGTCCTACTAATTTATTCTGTCCATCCAGCGCATATTCGCCCCATTGAACTTCTATTCAGGTTTCTTTAGTGCTTCCTCTTCATCACACGTGGTACACATTTGTTGATTATGCTGCTACGCCATGTCATCCAGGATGTATGGATCGGATGTTGAACACATCGATGTTGACCTGTTGCTGTACCACAGAGTCACAGTACTTTAAGATCTGTTTGCGTGATCGTCCAGCATCCAAAAAGACCAATGGGTCAATACCTCCTTCGACGTCTCACGTTTTCTACTCCGACTGATGTGCATGCCACCAGCTTCCATCCGCTTTGTCCACGGTCCTAGAGAACCTATTATATGCTTCCAAAATTCATGTGACTCTTTGCAGGTGATAAAAATCGCAAACTATCACATTTTCAGGGGGACAGAGTTAACTCGGAATGTACACAAAATTAATCATTTTAAATGATTAAATAGTGAAAAGAAAACTTTACCTTCAATTTTCCAAACACCTCAGAAAAAAAATGATTTATACATTTACGTTTTAAGGATTAACCTTCTAAACTTTTATTTATAGATGGACACATTCTTTTTTACATAAAGACAAAAACTTGATAGTGCGGACCAACACAAAATGCTCGAATCATACATTCTGTCTAAATAGAATTGAATATGTTGGAAAGGAGACATACAAAAATACTGGTACCAGCCCGATCTGCAACACGCCCATATGTGCACCATTACTCCCACTACACGGGAACGCATTCAGCTGGTCAGGAGAAAACCAACCAGAGCCGGAGAATATATAATACTTAACCGCATAAACAAAGGTTTCATACGCATGAAAAAGTCACCTGAGAGGCTCTGGAAGCTTCTTCTGAAACAAAACTAATTTAGCCAATAAATAAATGGTGTTTATCCAAGCACTTGTTTTCTCAAGACCAACTCTATCTACCATTGAGTAAAACATTGCTTTCTCTTCTGGTCCTAATGCACAGAGGGATTTGGATCACCCAGCGCAGTGACATTTCGTTATCCATTCCATAGATTTACTGTACAATCACACGCTCATGTTCATTTTTAAATATTACATTTAAGATTACCTGTCTGTATCATTTGTTTTCAATTAAACATATCATTGGCATCTATTTGATAAAGGTTTTAAATATTGTATGAAAATGGAAGAATATTGAATAGTTCCGAATAAGTTAGCGATTTGTGAAGCAATATCTTTATATCACATTGTCCTAGAATCTCATATGTCTAAAACAGAAAAGCCGCAAATGATATATTGTTCACTAGAGCGGAAATGAAAAACTTTTCAAAAGAAAGTAAAATCTGGTAACCTCTGACAAGCGCGTGACTGACAAGCGCGTGACTGACAAGCGCGTGACTGACAAGCGCGTGATTCACACGCCGACACCAGGAACACGGTCAAATCCACTGAAACTACTTAAAGTGAGTTGGCGAGGAGTTTTTGACTTGTAATCATTATGGCGATGTGTTATGCCTACAAAACCAGACCCCGACTTCCAGAGCTTCCTAAAACAAAGCACATTGGAATAAATCCTAGGAAATTTGCATTATGAATTATGCAGAAAAATCAATCAGTGACTGTTTCCTTCATCCAAAGATTCCACCCCAGAATCGCTGCCAGCTACATTCATCTTCTCTTGTCGTTTCTTCATGATTTCCTGAAGTTCAGAGCTGCCACTTTGTTCCTGGAGGGAAAAAAAATAAAATGAATTTTTCTTGCTAAAATGTTTTGTGCTCGTGTACACCAAATGTCCCGGATTGCTCAGAGTTTGGGAATAACCGTGCACTGCACATATGACTTGTTTGAATGACCTGGGCACAGATTAACAGGCATCCTTGTGATTTCTGAATGTGCCTTATGTTTAAAGATTGACATTTTTCACTGCTGTTTTGGTTTGAATTTTGTGTTTTTGGTTTTGCTGGAACTGTCCAGTTTAATTTTTTTTTTTTTTTAAAGCAGATCCTCTCAGGATTGGGGTCTTGACATCCGAAAACCGATCTAGCGACGTTCGTATTTCAAACCTGTAAACTTGCCCATCTTTATGTCAGCATTAATGATCCTTTTCAGCTACGGACCTCGGGTCACGAGTGAAAAGTTGCTGCTGACATAGTAAAAAAAAACCCGAAATATTCAGAACAAGAGTGACGGATTTATCAATGACCACGGCTCGTGCCTTGAGAGCGCACGTGGCTGCTAAAACTATTAGGGAGTGAAACTTTTCTCATCTTAATAGTGAATTGAATTATTCAGATTAGGTTTTCTTTTGAATAAAATATTAAACATTACATTTTTAGACCAGCCCCCTACTGCTATATACTGTAGGCTCAGGTAAACCTGTCCTGATTGGGTCTTCCACACATTTGTTCATTATATGATATGCCAAGACAGGTTATATTGTACTGCGTAGGTGTACTGGAATCTGGACATTAAAGCGCCTGGCTTTCTCAATGCTCGGGTCTCTGTGTGACATCGCAACCGTTTCTCCACGCTATTTAAAATGGAGTTTTGCTTTTCGACTGAATAACAAAGAAATATTAAGTGTGGGAGTTCAAACAGTTTAAAGTAATGTCCCATTGTCATTTTCTGTTACAAACTAAGAATAATGGGATTATATATTAATTTCACAGTTTTTAGAACATGCTGCTCAACGAGAAGCTCAGACCTTGAGCACGTGTAGAAGCCCAGGAATTACATACATATCCCCCTACAGCCAAAACCCATCCAGAACATATAGGGGACAGACGAGGAGGACCAACAAAGGCAGGAACACAAGTGGGAGCAGGAAAGATGGATGCCAGGGTATCTGGATCTATTTGCCAGGCTTTGCTTAGAACGGAAGGTTTTTACTTCCTTTCTGAACGGATTTAAGTTATTTCCCAATGTTTTGTCTTCTAACATGTTCAGCGGAATAGGTAGAAATGATTACCGGGGAGTCCAAGTATGTCCCAACTACAGCAGGGGCGGCCATCGCCAGGCCTCAAGGGCCACCAAACAGGCTCCTTGGTCAGATACGCGTTGGGGGAATGTCCCCTGGCTATTCCCTCCCTCTCAACCGTGTTCGCTTCCCCGCCTCCGTTCCGACCACTCTCGGACGCGCGCGCTTGGCCTGCGCCTGCGTGTTTTCCTCTTTGTTTTTTTACCTTGTGCGTTGCCCCGTTTGTATGTCTTTTGTCCTCTCTTGTCTCCGCCGTTTTTTCGCCCTCGTTATTTCCGTCTATGCGTTTGTCGAGCTCCTCCCCTTCGTTTAACTCCACCGCCTTCCCTGCCCCCCTGAGATATGGTCCTTTCGTTGTTGGGTCTTTTGGGGTCCTTTCGCCGGTTTTCCGCTTGGTTTTTTGGTGCTTTCCTTAGTTGTTTCCTCCATTGTTTTTCTTAGGTCCCGGTTTTGGTTGCTGTGTGGAGTCGTCTCCTATTTTGCGTGCGCGGCCCCCTATCCGCCTCTGCCCTGCCTGGGTCATTTGCGGTGGTGCCTTTTGTGGTGTGCTCGCCTGGGTTCCTGTGGTGTGTGGGTTGGTTGTTTACCTGCCCTAGTTGTTTTGTTACTCATTGTACTGTGAGATTCATGCCTTAGAGGTTGAGGGATGTGCGGGGTCGTAGTTGTGAGGGGTCGATAGGTTTTTTTATCGTTCGTATTTGGTGCGGTGGTAGTTATGAACGATCCTTGTTAGAGAGTTCTGCTTATTTAGTGAGGATGTAGTGCCTGGGGGTTGATTTAAACCCGTAGAGAATTAGTCACCCCTGGTTGTGATAATGAATTACATTGTGCCAGGACTGGATAGCAAGAGCTCGAGTTTTCCCTCTAGCTCACATGATTGTGCGTGCGGCGTAGGGTAAAGTTGGTTGGTTGTAGAGCGGATGCGAGGCCTTAGCTCGTGCTCGCCTGTCCAATGACACTGCGGATTGAGCCGTTCATTCAGGGTTGGTCAAGTCGGCACCACTACCCGACCTACCCACCGCCTTCTTTTTTTTTGCTCCTGTCCCGCCTTGTCCAGTGCTCCGAACGCGGGGCTTCCTCTCTCTCATCCTCCGCTTTCCATTTGTCGCATGAGCCTGTGTTTTCTCTGGGCTTCCCGCAGTCGCCGCTCTTTTTTCGCCGTTTTTATCTTTCTTTTGGGTGCTCTGTCTTATCGTGGTCCTTCGCTGGTGATCTTTTGCGCCCGTTTCTTTTAGTCTTGAGGTGGAAGGGGGCGGTGCTCTCCCCTCCTCCATCGCGGGTGCGAACTGTTTGTCACTCCCCACATCCTCTAACATGGGGGTGCGCCCTCTCTTTTCCCTCTCCTCTCGGATCCTTACTCCTCCCGCCCGCGGCCGGTCCCCCGACTTTTTGGTCTGGTGCCGCCCCCTTTTGTTATCGCGCCCTTATGAAGCTGTGAGAGGTGGCCCGTGCCGTTGAACCCAGGCCCTGTCACGGCATTGTTTACGGCGGGGGGTTGTTATGATGGGGACGTTGGTCTGTCTGTTGCGTTTTTCTCTTCTTTGTCCCCCTTCTCCCCCCCTTTCTTCGGTTCGGATGAGTTCCGCTCCTCGTCCGAGTCCCACCCCATCCCTTTCGCCATATTTTTGTCTGTGTTTTTTTTTTTCTCGGTTCCCTTTCGTTTTTTGGCGTCCACCTCGTTGCTGTGGGTGGCCCTTCCCCGCCACCGCTTCGTTTTTCCACTTGTTCCCGCTTCCTGACCGTTCTTCCGTCCTTCCCCCCCCTCCTTTTTCTGATTTTCCCCTCCTCTGCCCCGTTTCCTCTGCCCTCTTATTCCTCGCTTGTCGGGGTTTCGCCCCCCGCCGCACCTGTTCCTGCCGCGGGTGGTGTTGTTGTTCGCGGTGACTCCCGGGAAGGTCGTCCGCCTGGTCCTTTTGTTTTGCTTGGGCTGTGTTTTTTTCGTTTTTCTCGTGGGGCTGGTCCGTGTCTTTGTTGTTGCTTGTGGCATTGTGTTGTGTGGTCAATGTGGTGCTGAGAGTGTTTATTGGGTCGGTGCCTGTTCCCGCCCCCCCACCAACTCCAACTCCCCCCCTGTCACTCCCGATCCCCATGTCGCGCACGTTGACTTCAATTGTTCCGATACCGTCCCTTCCGGTACTGATCCGGTCTCGTATAATTTGTTCAGATGTGTCGTTTCGAGGCTTGAGCGCACTTAGTACATGCACGCGAGGCGGCAAGTTTGGTAGCATTGGTCTTTCTGTACGAGTGTTAGAGGGTGTTGTCACGGCAGCAGTCAGTTTTAACGTCCATCAGAAACTGTCTTCATGCACCCTCGTCCTGCCGAGATGCTGTGGTCGACAATTGGTAGATTCACAGGATAGGCATGTAAGGAGCTAGAAGCCGGCTGTGAAGGAGTTGAGCCCATTCAACGGCACGCTGATTATTAAGGACGGGTATGCAAGCCCGCCCGGTCTTACATCCTTTTTTATTCTTCTTTTACCTTTCCCCCCCCCGTTATCCTCTAGTCTCTCTCTCCTTCTTCTGTATGTCATCCCACCCCCCTCCCTTCCTCGCCGTCATCCAGCCACTTTTTTCCACCCCACACCAGCCTCCCCCCTCCCCGCTCATTTCTTTCCTTCCGAACCTGCCCCCCTCCCCCCCCCCACCAACCCCCACCCCCTATCTTCCCCGCCTCAATGGTGCCCCCCACCCCCCATCTTCTCCCTTTCCTCACCTTTTCCCTCTGTCCGGCTGCCCCGCCCTTCTCGCCTTCCTCTTTGCCCCGATCTACCTAGTCTTCCTCTCCACCCGCTCCACTCCCCCCTGTTTCCCCCTATACCCTTTCCTTCCCGCCCACCCCTCTCATCCGTCCATTCTCTCTGTTCGCCTATCTTTTTCTCTTTTTTTCTTCTCCCCCCCTATACTTCGACTTATATAGTCGTTCCCTCCTTTTGTTTTACTCCATCCCTTCCCTTCTTCCTTTGTTCCCCCTCTCCCCGTTTTTGGTCTGTTCCCTTTTCCTCCCCCTTGTATTTCCCTCTTTCCGCCGCTTTTTCCGCGCTACTCTCCCGCTGCCCCACTCCCTTTCCCCTTGCTCTTTTTTTGCTCTCGATGCCTTTCCATCCTACAGCCGTATTCCCATCCTCTGCTTTCTTTTTTGCCCCCCCCCCCCCCTCCCTTTCCAATGTTTTCTGTTCTCCGTTTCCCTTTTCGTTAACCCTCTCTCCCACCTATCACCCCGTTTCTTTCTCTAAGTATTTTTGTCTTGGGTTATTTCGTCCCGCCTTCTTCCCCACGTTCCCCCTGCACCCCATTCAATGTTTCCCCCTGGTCCCTTTTTCCCTGTTGTCTTGTCCCTCACCCTTTTCACCTGGTCTCTGCCCTCCCCCACTCCCCCTTCCTTGCTCACTGGTGTCCTCCTTAATTTTCCCACTCGCTTATCCCCCATCCTTATAACGTCACCAATAGCTCCCGGGGTTTATCCCCCCTCTACCCGCTATTTTTTTACGGCCCCCCCTGTTCAATTTTCCGTTATTTTTTCCTCTTACTCCCCCGCCGCTCCTTCTTTTTCCTTTTACCCCTCCCTCATTCTCTCTTCACACCTTCTCCCCGCTCGTCTCTTTTCCTCGTTCTTAGCGCACCGTCCTCGGTTTTCGTTCGTCTCTCCTCCACCCCCGACATTTGATTATTTACCCCCCCTTCCTCCTCCCTTACACCGTTTTTCTCCCCCATTATTTTTCACTTCACTTTTCCGCATATGGGCTCGACCGGTGTCGTAGAGGCGGTGGCGAAGGCTGGAAATGGGCCATTTATGTTGGTTTGCACCCCCATGATGTATTTGCTCCTCCCCTTCATTTGCTCTACCCGCTTATTCCCTTATTGGTTTCGTCTGGCTGTGATGTTTTCCGGCGTCCCGCTACGGAGGTTGGTTTCGTGGGTAGAGATTCCCGATGCCCCCACAGTGCGTTTCGTCTCCTTTCAAGCGGCACATTTCCGCCTTTCGACCGATTTATCCCGCGCTGGTCAAGCCCTTAATGACAGGTGAGTGGGTTCTTCAGAACTCATCACATGTTACACGACGGTTCCGAGGGCAGATATCTCGCGGTTGTTTGCCACGTGCGTTCGGATGTGTTGTTAGACGGACTAGGCCTCACCTAGCTCGGTAATTCGTGCACCAAGCGCCCCGCTTCTTTGTTCCCCCCCGTCACACCTTCTTCCTAGTCCGGTTCCGGGTGTGTTCGTTGCGCTCCGCGTTTCCCTTAACTCATCTTCTGTCGTCTCTTTGCCTGCCACTTTCGGTGGGTATTCCCGTCTGTATTGTTGTCCGAGGTTGTTGTGTTTTTTTGTTGAGCGTTTTTGTTAGTACGTTTTGACGGTTATGTGCAGTGTGATGGGTCTGGTTTGGTTACGATGCTCGATAGTCTCATTTTTATTGTGGGTTCAGTTTTCCTCTTGGGTAGTTTTCGCTTCCTTTTTTTTTTTAGTCGCCCGACCTAGAAGAGAGGGAGTGCTTTTGGTTGCTGTGTTTATTTTCTTAGTCGGGTGTTGTGTCGTCGTGGTTTGTTAGGGGGTTCGTTGTGTGATGAGTGTGGTTTTGTGTTCAGCGGGTGTTTATTTCGAGTTTGTTTTGTTGTGGTTTCATTTGTTATCTGATAAGAGGAGTGTGCAGTGTTTCTTTGGTTTTAGTTACGATTTTTATCTGAGGTTATAGTGGGTGTTGTAGTGGGTGGAGTTGAGGTGTGATGTGTCGCTTAGGGGGGTATTCTGGTATGGGGTGGTTTTTGATGGTTGTGTTTATTCGGGTGGATGGGTTTTGGCTTTCTAGTTTACGTTCGTTGGTTGTGTTGGGTACATTGCGGGGTTATTGTGTCTGCATGTTTTGTTTTTGGCTTCTCTTTTTTCTGTGGGGGGTGTCGTAGTGTTGTATCTGGCTCATGAGGTGGGGGGTAAGTGCTGTAGATGTTATTGTGGGTAAGTGTGTTTGCTGCTAATTTTGTTGTATGCGTTCGGTAGTTGTTTGTCTGAGACTCGGGCGGTAGGTTTGGTGGCGTTTGTGGTTGCTGTTGGTGAGTGATTTTGATCTGGTTAGTGGTGGGTAGCTCGATTATGTATTCTGTTAGGTTTTCGTGGTGGGTTTATTTGGCTCTCTGAGTTCGTCTTCTTTTTTTGTTTCTTCTTCTCGGGAGGCTTGTTGTCTTTCTGGTAGCTTAGTTATTCTTTTTCTAGGTTGTGGATGAGGGTGTTAGTCATTTGGTTTCGGTTGTTGGGGGTGGGATGGTCGGTCGTTTAGTGCGGTTGAGGGATGTGTTCTCCCTGGGTTGTAGAAAGTGTCGCGATTGCGTGCTACACAATGAGCCTGGATGTCAGTGGATCATTCACTAGCCTCGGTCTGTTGAGGCTTTTGTTGTGAGTTAGTTACTCCATCCCGCCCGAACCAACGATTCTTTGGGAGATTTATTCGAGCCAACTCCCCTCTGTACTCCACTTCCTCTTTTTACTTCCCGATTTCCTGCGATTATTTGTTCTCGATGACGCTCCCTTGGATGTGTCTCTCGTGCCTGTTGACTTATGTTACTTCTGGTGCCGTGTATGTGTGGCTGGGTTTATTCTTGGTAGATGTATGACGTGTGTTTGATATTTTATCTGTGATAGTATGTTCAACCCCGATTTCTCACCAGATCCACGCGATGTGGGCATCGCGAGTTGGATTGGGGTCCTCGGTGTACGAACTGCGAGCTGCGTGTAATTTTTAGATGTAGCGGTGTGACCGGGACAGAGGGGCTGGTAGAAACAACGGAGATGTGGAAGACTTCGGCCCCTTTTTAGCCTAACAGCCTCCTTCATTCCCTTACCTTCCTCCTGCTCTCGTGGCTTCACGGTGCCTCCTCTTGGCTTCGTTCCCAGCTTCCCTCGCCTTCCTTCCTTTTTGACTTGCGGTTTCCTCCCCCATGGCCTAGTCTGTATGTTTCTACTGCCCAATGTTTCATTTTGTCCCCTCTTCTGCCCGCCGTAACAGCAGCCGTCCCTTTATTTTGTTGTTATTTTTTTTCCCCCCCTTTTTGGTTTCCTCATTCCCTACCGCCCTCTCCTCCGTGCTTTCGTTTGTTCCTTCATTAAACAGAACGTTCCCCCTCGCCACCCCCCTTCAGGTATTTCCCCCACTTCTTCCATTAGGTTCCCCTGTCCATGTCTCTTTTTTCACAACCCCTTCCTCGTTTGTTCTCCATCCTGCTCGATTTTCCTATTTTTCCTCCCCACTCAGGTCCTTCTAACACTCTTAGTTCAATCATCCTTGTTCCCCTCTTTTAATTCTCGCTTTCTCTTCTTAACGTGGGGGGCGGGACTAACGGTGTATGTTGCTGTAGTTCCACATGGGTGAGGGTCGGGCCAGGTGAACTGTATGCGGGTATTGGTGCCGACGGTGTTTGGTCGTTTAACCATTGGGACCGATTCACTTTTGCTCAAAATATGGATCACAGTGGGGTAAATGAGGGCACCACAATTTCCACCCCTGTCCTCTCAAGCTCTATGATATGTTGTCGATCACGTTTTCTTATATACCACTGTCGCTTCTAGTTGTCGCGCTCCCGCTGATAGCAGAACATCGGACAGGAGCCCTCTGTTGTGGAGGTAGCAGGCACATCCGAATATAATTATGTGAGTGCCGATTGTTTGCACCAAACATGAATGGGGCAAGAGTGTTTACGATTATTTAAAATGTGATACAGTACTAGGGTAGATGCATCCGTAAGATACTTAGCGCTGAAAAATGAAACCCTCGCAGCGCGGCCCTGTTGGTGCCAGGTCAATCTCTCCCCCCGCCTTTATTTCCTTTCACGTGCATGCTATTATTTTTCCCTTGGCTCTCCCCTGTTTCGTTGCGCCGTCCCAGTGTCGACTGGTTATCGTTTCCCCCCCCGCCCCGGTTTTTTCCCGCTTCTTTTTTTTCGTTTGTGTCCCCCGGCTTTTGTCTCTTTCACCGCTTTTGCGTTGTTTCTATCCTTGCTCGTTCCCCCATGCCTAGACTCCTCTCCTTCCTTTCGTCCCTTTTTGTTCTTCTCTTCCCTCTTCTTTCCCCCTTATCTTTCTCTGTTTTTAATTGTCCCTCATTTTGTCGACGTTGTTGCTTCCCCCCGTCCCCCCCTCCTATTTCGAGCCGCTGCCGTTCCCCGTCTGTCCCCCCCGGTTCCCCTTTCTTGTTCCTTCCTGATCCTTTCCTGGTTTTCTTTTGTCCTCTTTCGTCTTTCCTCGGTTTCCTTCCGTGTGCGGCCTTTGACTTTTGTCGTGCTTTGCTTGTTTATCTTGGGTCCGTGGTTGTTGTCTGTGTTGTCCCTTCTTTGTTTGTTCTTGAACGTTTGTCCGCTGCTTGCGGGTTGTTATGTTCTCCTTGAGTTTTGTAGGCTGTGACTCTGTTCCCCCCTTCGGGTTTTCGTCGCGGGGTTGTGTATGCTCGCGCGTGTTTTCTTCTTTTTGCCGTTGCCCCGCCCGGGCGGCTCCCTGCGCCCTCCCTTTCTCTCGTCTAGTTCGGGGTGGGGTGTTTCCCCTTGTGTGAGGGGTGCCCTGGGTGTGTTGGTTAGGTTATTTTGTTGTTTCGCTTGTGTGCTTTTCCGGTGTGCCTCCTCTGTGCGTTCCTCTCGGTCCCCCGTTTTCCCTTATGGCCCCGGTTGGGTTCTCTTTGTCGGTGTGGTTTTCCTCCCTTTGCTTTCGCCTTCCGCTCCCCCGCTTGGTCTTGTCCCTGTTTGTTTGACGTGTGTGCGCGGTGGATGTTTTTTAGGCGGCTTCTCCTTTTTTGGTTGTTTCCTGAGTGGGCGTTTCTGTATTGTTGTCTTGGGTATTTTTGGCGGTCATCTGTCACTTGCCCCGCTCCCTCCCTCCTACCCACCCTCCTTTTCTTTCACTTTTTCTGCTTTTTCCCATTCGGCGTTTTTGTCGCTTCGCCGCCATCTTGTTGGGGGCGTCTCACTTACACCAGAATTTCACCCCCCGCGTCGCTCTACCCTCTGCTATTCCCCTCCTAACTTGCAGTGTCCCGTCGTCTCGCTGTCTGAGAATGGTTGATCATTTCAGGTTGGTCATCTAAGCGTATTTCAGGTTTCTCCCTGTTGCGGGCGGTCTCAGTTGTCTGGGTGGGATGGTTCTCTACCGTTCATGGAGACGACCTAGTTGGGGTTTGTCTTGTAATCCGGTCTATCTTTCGCGTATTTGTGGTTGCTTCACAATACTTTCCGGTTAATGTCCGGCTTAGATATTCAGAAGTTCGTTTTTTTTATCGTGTTGTCCGACGCGTCCGTTAGCTACAGTGAGCCGCGGACGACATGTACTATGTACGCCCCTTTGCCTGTAAGGCGGCCGCCGCATAATTGTATTCTTCCACTTTCAGTTTCCCTACTATCCTCCTCTCCACTCCTCGTACGCCTACTTCCTTCTATTTCACCTCTCTCTCCCTGACCCCTCACCCCTCCCGCCGCTTTGTCTTGTTCCTTCCCTTCGTCTCATCGGGATCTCCTCTTGTCGCTCTTTTCCTCCCGTTCGTTTCCCCTTTTGTGCTTTTTCACTATGTACCCATTTTTTTCCTTTTGGCCAGCTCTGTCTTTTTCCTTTTCTCTCTTTGCCGGCTTCTCTTAGTTTTTTGACTGTTCCTTACTTCTTGTTTCTGTTCTTTGTTTTCCCTTTCCTCTCTTTTACCTTTCCTTCTTTCCCCCCCTGTTTTTCCTTAATTTTTTTTTCTTTTCTTTGTTTTTGTTATTGCCCTTTTTTTCTTTTCGCCGTGTTCTGCTTTAGTCGTTTTTTCAGTGATATCTTTGCTTAAGAACCCAGGTGGCCTTCATCAGTTGGTAATTATTCAGTAACTTATGACAGCCACACTGGTGCTTTGGATTTTATGCAGGGGATATCCTGAAAACCTGACCTGTTGGTGGCCCTTGAGGCCTGGCGTTGGCAACTCCTGAACTGCAGTACGCAGGCGCCAGCTCAGATTGTGGATGGTGATTGCGTGCAACCTTTATTCCCTTGAAAGATACTTTATTTTGTTAAACAAAAAATGTCATCTAAACGTCTGTGCGTCTTTCTCTGATTGTGAAACGCTAGTGTTTGTTTGTCGGACCAAATGAGTCATCCCACCAACGCAGAGACATTAACAACTGGGATCACTTTAAGAGGCCCCTCAGAAAAGGTGCCGAGGAATTTCCCGATGTGATCAGGACAAGAACGGTAAAACCAACGTGGCAAATGATGTTTATTTGTACATGCTATGTGGGCGCTATGTGGGCGAGTCAATCGATCTCCTCCTGCCCCCTAATCGGTGCCACTGTGCAGGCTAATGCTATTAAACCAACTCCTTCGTTACTATATCTCATTAATATGGGAACGTTTAGCTACATTGGGTGTTCTGTAAAGAACCTCTTCAAGGCCGAGATAATGAACCGCATTAGGAGGCCGCATATATTTTGCATTTTCAGAAATGGTAGCTTTATGACAGAGGTGCTGAGGTAGTTTCCCAACTTTAACATTGTACAGTTGCTACCTAAATTTAATTCAATATAGGCTACAAATCTAGGCGCTAAACAATTTTCTCATTTAAAAATAAGGCCATTACATTTTTGTTAGCTGAATTTCAAATAGTTCTTTAAATATATTGCTGGCATCACATTCAAAATGCCAATTTACAGGTATTTTTTTTTTTTTTTTTTAAACTCATCAAATAAGTTTAGTTTACACTTTTTTATATCACCAACAAGGTGACTGGATATTGAAGACTGATATACTCTCAAATCAGCGAGCAAAAACTAACTCTACCTCATTTTTAAACTTCAAATACCTGTTAACA
This sequence comes from Ascaphus truei, assembly GCA_036426205.1. Lineage (NCBI taxonomy): Eukaryota > Metazoa > Chordata > Amphibia > Anura > Ascaphidae > Ascaphus > Ascaphus truei. The sequence goes on along the minus strand of CM071571.1, from coordinate 2,229,227 downwards.
CGTGAAAGTAATCTTAATAGGGAAAGTTTTGCTGTTCACACAAATACCTGCAGATTAGAAAAAAAAAAAAAAAAAAAAAGGAACAGGAGAAACCAAGAAATGGTACCCTAGAAAATATGTAAAACCTTACATAATAATATAAAACCGCTGCTCACAGATGTATTAATATCACCTACTCGTTTTAGTAAGTTAGCCCTGAACATGGGACAGACTTAAGTGGAATATCTGTGGGCAAAACCGGCACAATATACTCACGCACAAATATCGCACGACTGGGTCAAATGTTTCTTTATCATAAAGGTGCGACAGCTACACAAACATGAAGCCATATTCTGGGGGCGTGAGACATTCAGAAGATGGCTGAAGATATCATTGAAGTTTAAATACAGCATTTTGATATTAAAACAAGCCTGTGAGTTCACTATATCCCAGTCCTGGAAATACTGGAACATTTATAGCACGGGAGGTAAGCAGTACAATGTGGAAGTCATACCTGCTCTGCCCACCTCCGTATGACTTGTAGGGACTCTCCAAGCCTCCCATTAAATGACAGTATTAAGTGCTTAACTGTGTGCCCTTCCTATGCATCATACAAGATACAGCTGACATCATGAAGATTTTGGACAGAATAGAGAGGAAATGTGCAAGTCTAAATATCTAACAAAGAGACCAGTAGGATATAAAAGTGTATACACACACACACACCTTTCAAAATGAAGCATCTTAAAATATATTTTATTCTCTAAATATAGTGCATCTTCCCACTGCTTCACTTATCCATGAATAATTAGAAATGCATTTGTTGCTTATGGATGGAACGGAAAAGTGTGTGAGAGATATCCACGTTCCACGCGGAAGGGGACACGCTTAGCCAACATATCCGTATTTCCATAAAAGGGCTTAAATCATGGAAAAGAGAAACTTTCTGCTCCATTTCAAGGGAGCGCTGTACTCGTTATGTATAGTTACAGCCTCGGTACGGCTTGATAAATAGCCAATACATGGATGTGGTGCAGCATGAAAAAATACTACTACAATTAAACAAGTTGGCATAGGAATCGGAATTGTTACCCTACATGTTAAATCTGGATGGTATATACCTGTAGTTATTTAACACTAGATATTTTGCACTGCATGCACCTGGGAGCAGAGTTGCAATTATGCGTAACACAAGGTCTATAAACAAGGCACGGCCGGCAGGTGTCTGGTCTCCACAGGAGGTGGCAACATGGGACAGACCAAAACCAATGTGGGAGACTCGGGAACGTGCCATATCCATCGGGTTCCTCACTTTTGTGAATAATCCCCTATATATATCAGGTAAAGGGGGAGAACGTCTTGGGGAACGATGAGAACGTGCTCTCGAGAGGGCAGACTATATGAGATGCTGGGAGCAAACTCTCAAATGGAAACGAACATCACATGCGATGGTTATACTGGAAACAAAACGAATCGAGCTAAACAACAAGTTCTGCATTAGGTAAAGTCACCTAACTAACCTTTTATCAATATCTATATGGCAATCAGATCAATAATAAGCTAAAGGCATGTTTTATAATCGTTACATAGCACATATGTCCAGAAATCCCTTTTTACCTCTAATGCAGCTTTCTGCACTGTAATTTGGTTATAGACTCTTGGTCCTTCGGGACAAACGGTCTTCAGTTCATCTTTAGTGAGCGAGAAAAGCTGTGCACCCGTTAGAACGCCGAGGCTGGTAACCGTTCTAAAAATGGAAGAAAATATCCCCGTTATCCATGGCAAAACTGAACTGCGGTGTAGAGAAACGTGCATGTACTTTGTAATACTGTAATGGTGCGAATAGATACATGAATAAATGAACGGTACAGCGCATAGGCAGAGAAGCATGAAGATTTACACTGGGTTGAAGCCCTTTAGCTGTAGCCACGTCTTCACATCCTCTGCAGAAGAATTGTAGGAGATATTGAGAACTGGCACGTTCGGTCGTGGCACGTGAACTTTTTTCTGAGCGGCGCTGCGGCCAATAGTCAGTCTATGGATTAGCTCATCCTGAACTTCTTCCATATGGGATTTCCTCCCTAAAGGAAACGGTTTGAAATGAAGATGAATGTGGCTTGTGTCGGACATGGTGGACATGTAACTGAAACACACATGCATTGTAAAACACAAACATTTGAACGGTCTCCTTTAAAGATGAATAATTATCTCGACTTGTACATTAGGTTCACGGCCAAAAAGATTGCTCTTCAGTGTTCGGCATTTTTATAATGAGTGGGTAATTAGTAACGACTTGCAGCATGGAAGGCAGACTGGGAAAGAAACCGCAGCTGTTAAATCGTTCAGAGAGCAGCATTCATTACACAGATACATTATATTTTCGAGGATAATTAACCTGGTACCATAATTGTCTCAAAGGATAAATGAATTAGGAGTATGCTGGAAGGGGGCTGCAAAAAAAACCCCCCCCCCCCCCCCCCAGAGTTTAGATAACCAGATCCTCTTATACCTGCAATAACTACAAGGACTGTCACTCGCAGCCATCATATTGCATATATTTCTTTAAAAGCACATACTGTATCAAATGATATCTGCTCATCCAATGCTAATTCATCTTGGTTATTAATTATTTGTGAAACTGTAGCCTGAAAACTGTGCTGCATAAAAAGCATCACAAACTTTAGCCCTCAATTTATCCCGGACCAGCAGTGGGAATGGGGGGGCGCCTCTTTCGCCTATCAATAACCTTTGAAATGAACGGCTTTGGTTTTGTTCTAAACTGGGAATAAAACCAATGTTGCAAACGTATTTTTAGACTGAATTTAGACGGACTAATAGTCTGAATTGCAACTCGCGTCAAAATATCTACAATAAAATATTGGCAAGAAACATACAGGCTGGAAACAGAATCCGTGCCCAAAAAAAAAGTTTACAACCAAGAGAAATTTGCACTCTTCATTTTAGGAATCGAGTTAAATGAACCCCCTCTCTCCATCCAATACCCCTGGTGAGGTATCCCTGGACGCTCACTGACCAGTATGACACGTGAGAACGACATGGCGGCATTCATTCATATATAACAGTGCCGACTAAGGAGGCGACTGGAAGAGCATTTGTGTTTGCCCCAATTGTGATGCAAAGGACAGTGGCATTATATATACATGTTCTATTTGTATCGGACTTTTGGATGTTTGCATTTTTGGTATTACCAGGAGTGCTTTATTATGGATACCAAGCCTTTCTGATGTCAAATCAGAGACAGATAGGGATGAGCTAACTAATGCAGAAGTCGTTTCTGAAATGAATATTGTTCTTTATGTAGTTTTGGTACGAATGATTTTATAGGATTTTACAAATGTGAAAGTGTTCTTCTCAAACCAAAAAACCTAATGACCAGACTATTATACAGGAGACCCCTGGGTGTAACAGGTAACATTGTATATACAAACCTAATGACCAGACTATTATACAGGAGACCCCTGGGTGTAACAGGTAACATTGTGTATACAAACCTAATGACCAGACTATTATACAGGAGACCCCTGGGTGTAACAGGTAACATTGTGTATACAAACCTAATCCGACACTAGAAATCGTACTGATGACTATACCCGTTACTCACATTAAAAGCAGTATTTGTTTTCCCCTTTACACATACAGCCCAATACACTCCCTCCAGAAATAATCCTGTATTACTTTGCGGTGTTGCTGAACTATATTTTGCCCCTTCGAGCGCCCGTATAAACAAATGTTGCCACTAAAGAATACAATAAACATTTGACTGCGTACAATCTGTAATGTTGCCAATATATCAGACATTTCCTAATATTTTAAAAGCTGCGGTATTGCCAACACTATTTTGCTTAGCCATGTATATATATAAAGAAACAAACTAAGAACTGCTGACATACAGTAGGTCCTAGGTTTTAGATTCTAGTTGTTAGAAACTGTAGGTTTTCTGTTGCATGCTGAACTCCATGTCCCAGTTTATGCTGCAGATGAATAAAATGTGTCACTTTGTGAGTGATCTGCTGCTTTGAAACAAACGACTAACCTAATTTCAGCCCTTTTGTGAAAACCAACTGTGACTATAGATAGCGCCACACATGGAGCACTTGTGTGGCATGTTTAACTTCTGTTGAATGCAAACAAAAGGTGGTGTGCTGCACACCAGTTAGGGGAAAGTATACGTACAGTTTACCGGCGCTGCTGGTTCAAGGAGTGAGTGCCTGTCACAGCAATCCAAATCTAAGCAAAAGAGAGCGTGGATCCAACGCGCTACGGATTAGATGATCAAGTTCATTTATTTAAGTCGTAGTGCGCGGGATCCACTCTAAATATATTTACATGTATTCAACAGAAGTTAAACAGCATTCTACCTTGTTCATTTTTTATATAATATTGACTTTGAGCAAAGCACGATACCGTTCTAATTAAAGCACTATACCGTTCTAATTAAAGCACTATACCGTTCTAATTAAAGCACGATACCGTTCTAATTTACAAACACAGAAAATACAGGAGTGTACAATTACAATCAGATCTTGGCCAGGGGTGGCCAACAGGTCAGGTTTTCAGGATATTCCTGCTTCAGCACCGGTTGTGCAGTCTGCGAATGAGCCACTCATTGAACAGAAGCACTGAAGGAGGGGTAACCTGAAAACCTGAACTGTTGGCGGCCTTTGAGGACTGGCGTTGGCCGCCCCCAGAATTGTAATTCACTTGGTGTAGCAGTGACGTGTTAAAATGGCAGTGAGTGGCTCCAGCTTACTGGAAAGCTTCATGTGAAAGGCCGGCTGTCACAGAGATGGAAGGGGTGAGAAATGCTGATGGGAGTTCCTAACAGGACGTGCAGAATTAGGAAGCTGGGGCTGTGAAGATCACGGAGCACAGGAAACTCTGCAGCAATAGATAGGAAAGGGGCTTGACAAGAGTCAGATAAGAGTCAGACGTTTAAAAGGTAATACAAGAGGCTACCTGAGAGATGGGATTCCTGTGCTGTACTATACAACAGCGTGGTGCAATGTACTGCAAGCATCGTGCATAGTTATAGCATGAACTTATCTTACTGGAAAAGGTCGTTTTCTCTACTTACGATCAACAGGTATTTGCTTGTATCCCTGGTGGTCCCGCAAACTACTCCCCCCACTGTCACTAGAAGTGCTGCTCTGGCGGCTGATGACTCCTGGTGAATATGGCGTTAACGCAGGCACAGAAACCGGTGCCAGGATAAGTGGCGGGGCAGGCACTGGCGCAGGAGGCGGCGGCGAGGGAGCTACTGGGACTGGGTCTGCTCGCTTTGGAATGTAATCTGTCTTTTGTTTCTAAAGAGATAAAACAAACCTTAATATTTATGACAGAATCTAAATACTCCCTGGGAATAATCACGACAAAAGACCCAAAAGATATTCCAGGTCTTCCATAAAATGCTAGACTTTTTATTTTGTTTATTTCTGGAAGCATTAAAAAGGGACTTAAATAAAGCTTACAGATCTCAGACACGGACCGGATTGGGTAATTCAATGTCCATGCGAGTGCCGACACCATATTCTTACATATTTATTCCAACGATTGCACCATGAAAAATGGTGTGGCCGTAAAGTCAGAGGTGAATGCCGTTATCTGCATTGTACTTTAACAGGTTAAGACACATATAATTGAGAATACTATGACAAATGAAACAGTACTGGAAATCACTGACAAAGAGAAATTACATTTCAAAATATTCTGTGTGTATCAAATATTGGGGGAAAGAACCTTTAAAAGTGAAGTAAATACAACCTATGCAAAGTCAATGCAAAGGCCTCGTACTAAATGTAGGACTGTAGTTTTATTTACACCTTAATCCTATATTCAGTCATTTTTACAGCATATTTAAAAATGCTGCTTCTAAGGAAAAAAAAAAAAAAGTTAAGTAGACAAAACATTTCCCGACAGGACCATTTGGCTGCAACAAGAATTAAAAAGCATTTTGCATATCGAGGAACAAAGGAGAGATGAAAAGTAATTAAGCATTCTTCTTCCAGGTACATTAACACCAAATCAGAAGTGACTGTTTGTATTACTCAGTGTTCTACAATGTACTTGAAAAACAACAGAGTATCTTTTCAAGGTCAGGTACATTAAGAACAATGTGTTACCTCAGATAGTTCTCCCAGTAATTGCTGTCAAGCAATTGAAGCCATTTAAATGAGAAAGAAAATGATACATTTGAGCTAAAGGCACAATTTACACATTACATCACACGCACACAAACAGGACGAAGGTTATTTTTAGAGACTGGGAGTAGAGACTGGGAGTAGAGATTGGGGAGTAGAGATCGGGAGTAGAGATCGGGAGTAGAGATCGGGAGTAGAGATGGGCAAATCTGTCAAAATGAGTTTCCTGGAATTTCTTAAGCTTTTCATTCAAAATCCGTCCTGCGGTGTCAAATCCATCCCCGGATTGTTCCAGTTTCTATCCGCGAGGATGAATCCAAAACCGCCATTGGGTACAATCCGCACAGATTTTTAAGAATATCAAAAATGATCACCATGGGCAGCCATGTCTCGTGCTTTAGTCAGATCATGCACATGGTAGAAACGTCGCTCTCCTTCACCAGATTCATTGCAGGATGTCATGCCCTTTACTGGACCAAAAGAGGGCTTCATAGACAAAATGATAATATACAGAGCTTGAAAAATGTGATTTCTCCAAATATACGGTCTTGTTTTCCTTCAAAACTGTAACTTAAAGAAATCTCTGATGCTCCAAAAGTTATGTACACTATAATTTTGTCTATAAAGAACTCTAATGTTGATCCGCTAAGAAGTATTACATCCTACAATGGAACCTAAACACATTATTGACCTAATTTCTCCTTTGTGCTTGGGTAGAGATGGCCTTCTCATCTTACGTACTGTTGTCAAAACATTCCTGCATATTCATGAAATTAGCAAATATCGAAAATTCATCTCCACAAAAAATAGGCAAGTGGCGATATATAACTCCAAAATTACATTTTATGCTTAAATTTGACAACTTTTTTGAAAACTCTGGAAAATTGCCACAAATCTATTTAAAACGGAAAAAAAACTATTTTAAATGCTTGAAACCATGAGCATACAGCACGCCCATAGATTTATTCCAATCTGGACAAAACAAAACCGAAAACAGCAGTTCTAGCAGCAGAGCTGCCATTCAGGTTGAACGTATTGGTGTAGACGAGGAACAAAGTGGGGAATTAAACTTGCTTATGCACATACTGGGATGGATGACCAAGTGCATGTCTGACCTTCCTGTCAGCTTCCTGGGCAGAGCAGGCAAAACTAATCCACTTTACATTTAAGGAGACTGCCTTTACGGAGTCTCACTAGAAACGTACGGTCTGATCACCAATACGACTATACTCATGTACAACACACGTAGCTACTACAAAGAAAACAGACCAGGAGTGGCCAACTCCAGTCCTCAAGGGCCACCAACATGTCGGGTTATCAGGATATCCCTGCTTCAGAACAGGTGGCTCAATTGACAACTGAGCCACGTGCTGAAGCAGGGATATCCTGAGAACCTGACCAGTTGGTGGCCCTTGAGGACTGGAGTTGGCCACTCCTGATATAGACGCCAACTAAAAATGATGTTTACCGTCCCATGAATGCTCAAGGATGGCGCATCAAATGCTATTCTGAAGCTGAATCACAAGTGACAAGCCCAGCTAAGCAAAGCACACGCTCAATGTCAATTGGTTGACCACTTCTAAACAACCCAGCAGTGAATGAAACAAACACAACAATGTTGGTTCTTCTGGGTCAGGCCCGCACAACTTGTAAAGTGAGAAGAGCTGAAATGCTCCAAGGAAAACAGATTCGGGCCGCACGGGTAAAACAGCATTTATTATTCAAAATTACACATTTATTTACCATGTTTACTTGAAACAAAATTACATTTAAAATACCTTTAATTCAAATTAACAAATTTGTATGCAAGGAGATAATGGGGAAGAGCAGTGTTGGTGACCTTTCTGAGACGTGTGAATGTGGAGGGTGTTTGTCACTTTTCTTACTCACCATAACTTAGATCAGGTGTGCGCAATCTTTTCCACCTGCGCCGCCGCCCCCTCCCCTCCTCCTTACCTTGGCTCCCCCATTCTGACATCACGGCGTCACGTGACCATTTGACGCCAACGCGTCGCCAGAAGCCATCTGAGCCAAGGTAAGTGAAGTTACGGAGGCCTTCGCTGCTCCCCCGGCATTTCATTTAAATGCCTTCAGGAAGCGCGCGCGTCCTCTGTAACCGCCGCGCCCCGCAGAGAATCTCGCGCCCTCTCCCCCTACTTTGCGCACCCCCAACGTAGATTATGTACATTGAAATAAACACGTGTGTGGTACATGTTATTTTTATGTCCCAGATAGACTCGGAAACCCTCATTTCTAACAAGCCGTGTTGCAACTCACACGGTAAGGGCGTATTATTACGGAACCCGCATTTCCTGATCAAACCAACTACTTAACTTCCCTTGAAAATCAAACATGTTATTAAGGGAAATTAAAGCGCCTGGCGGTATTCCAAGTGATGTGTATTTAACATCATACATGTAAACACAAACACATAGAGTTTGAACCTAAATCATAATCTGAGGAGTGAGCCATGGTTTCATTATGAAACAAACTCCGCTTCCAATGGTGCAAGCTGTCTCACCAACGCGCCTGCGGTATGCAGCCTGCGGCTTGTCTGCCAGTTCGCTTTGTAACAGGCATGGGCCTCATTTCTGAAGCTTGTAAAGGAAGAGCAGAACGGTTTAATATGTGCATTTATATGGTATACTACTTCTGCATGTTAACACTACCCAGTGTTGCAGATTTTAACTTAGAATGTATTCAGTTCATATCAAAGTAATGTTACCGTTTTATATTCATGATTAACACAAAAAGAGCATATATCCAAGTCTTGTGTACACTGCCAGCACTAAATAAGAACAAAGTTCACAGAAATTATGTCAAAGTGTGCTATCCCCTAACAAAATGGATGGGAATCTATTCTTATTATTCTTGTAGTCAAGCTCTCAACACAATTATTGTTACATCTTGTTAAAATGAGAAACCAAAAGTGGATTAGTGAAAACTTCCAAGGAGCAACAAAGTTCATTCATGTCTGCAAGATAGATTTGGAAAAGTCTGGTACCGCGAGTGGGAACCGTTCAAGTAAATTGCAAAACGTTTTCTTAAAGTAGACCATTAAGAGTGTGTGTGTGTGTGTGTGTATGTGTGTGTGTATGTGTGTGTATGTGTGTGTATGTGTGTGTATGTGTGTGTATGTGTGTGTGTGACTGTATCGTGGTGTATGTGTGTGTATGTGTGTGGCTGGTGTGTATGTGGATGTGTGGGTATGGTGTTATGGTGTGGTAGTGTGTGTGGATGTGTGTGTATGTGTGGATGGTGTGTATGTGTGTGTATGTGGGTGATGTGTGTAGTGTGTGTAGTGTGTGTGTATGTGTTGGTAGTGTGTGTGTATGTGTGTGTATGTGTGAGTGTATGTGTGTGTTATGTGTGTGTGTGTGTGTGTTTGTTATGTGTGGTATGTGTGTGATGTGTGTGTATGTGTGTGTATGGGTGTGTATGTGTGTGTATGTGTGTGTATGTGTGTATTGTGTATGTGTGTTTATGTGTGTATGGGTGTGTATGTGTGTTGTAGTGTGGGTATGTGTGTGTATGTGTTGTGTATGTGTGTGTGGTATGTGTGTGGTATGTGTGTGTATGTGTGTGTATGTTGTGTAGTGTGTGTATGTGGTGTGTTGTGTGTGTGTGTGTATGTGGGTGTGTATGTGTGTGTATGTGTGGTATGTGTGTGTATGTGTGTGTATGTGTGTGTGTGTGTGTGTGTGTGTGTGTGTGTGTGTGTACACCAAATATCTAGTACACATGTAGTAGGACTTTTCTCCAGAGCCGCAGCTCAAAAAGCTCAAATCTGTGGCTCTGATGATCCCGGCGGGGCGGTCCATGGTTTTGGATCAGACCCCGCACAGAGATCACCCCGGTGCCGGTGCAGCAGCGGTCGCAGCGGGCCCCGGTGCCGGAGACCATGCATCCTGCTACATCGTATGTGCAGTCCTATCTTTCTCAGACAAAAACACATTCATGTGAATTACTGTATACAACTTACTAATTACATAATTAACAAGATGCAGGCAGTTTGTAAAGGAGAATTTAAGACTGTATAACATAAAACAATATTTCATTTAATTAGGAACTCACAAGGTTGTACAAAAGCTACTGAACAAAGCTTTCCATGGATTCACACAGCACACACAGCAAAGATCTGACACAAGTCTATATCTGAGGTCTGGAAGACATGCAAAGCTACAGGGTTTGAGTAGGAGCAGGTGGAGTTTGGTCACAAACAAACAGGAAAAACTAAATTCACCGCCCTACAGGGGGCGCAATAAACCCTACCTTGAATAATTCAAACTCCTTCTTTGGCATCAAAAGCTATTGACACGGGATGAGCATATTAAACAGAAGCGTCAAACACAAAAATAATCTCATTGGGATAAAGCAGATCTTAAAAAATAAAAAAAATACACAGAATATGCAAGAAAAAAAAAACAACAAAAATAGAACAATGTAGATGTCTGCATGAAAAAGGAGAACATATATCTTTTTTTCAACCTCATCTGCTATGTAAGAGTTGAATGAAATGAGAAGAGTAATGTATAGCTTTTTAGGGGAGGGCGTGAGCGGGTAATGTCCGAGGAGTAATTCCGGCCTATCCCAGTACTTAAATCTGCGTTTTCTGGGAGACGCATGGCCACATGTTTTTTTGGGTGCGACTTTCTCATCTCAGCAGTGATTGGAAACCCGGTAAAAATGGAACTCCTGGAATACATTGCATGACACCCAGGATCTGTGTGCCTCGCCGTTACTGCTTCCGCCTCTCCCTTAGGGCCCATGTTTTGAGAAATGGAGTGCGTGAACGGTGAGATGACACGAAGAGAACTAGAGTAAGAATATGTAGATAAGCTGGGGGTATGTGAAGAAAGAACGGGTTACCCTATTACATGTTATGCAACTCTCGATTTTGCAAACCCAATACTTTTTTCTCTGTCTCCCTTACCAAAAACAAAACTAACTATTATCAGGCTCCCTTTTCTGTATCCCCAAATGTCATGGGGATATCATGCCCCCCCCCGCCCCCTTGTCAGTACCCCATACAAATTTGAATAAAGTGCTAAAAAAATAAAAAGCAATATTATCTGCCCATTTATCATGGACCAAATACCCGCCATACACACAGAAAATACAGTAATAGTACTAATGCAATGCTACATATTTATTGTTACTGAGTAAACAGTTTAACTTGCACAATATGAGTGGTCCATGCCCAGACGATGCTCCTGGATGCTTACCTGAATAGTGTGATTATATGCAGACTCGGTGCGGCCTAATCCTTGTTCTTGGGATCTCACCAAACTCAAGATGTTGTTTGGCACAAAGCCAACTGTCCCACTAGAATTTCGAACCTTCCACCACTGTTTCTGATCATCGATGACCTAAAAGAAAATTAAAGTAATGACCAATGAGTGTTTGAACTTGTTCTTTTTTTTCCCACCAGGGCAGTATCACATTGTGTAGAAATGGATCTAACTATCCAAAAACCATACACAAGTCAAGTTTTGGATTGGCCAATCATAGGTTTGGCCGTGTAAAACAAAGACACCAAATCTTCCCCCAAGCTTGGAGTAACATGGCGGGCTGGGGCTTTAGGGAGACTCCTGTTAACTAGGAATTTTGAAAGCCATCTGCTCATTTGCAATGCTACAAAGAGTCTGTACTGTATATCTGCATACACACATACATTTAAAAACACTGATCTTATGGAGAATAGGACATGCTTGGGAAGCATATGCAAGACATGCCAATGAACTCTTGTTGTGGCATTTTTTCAACCTAATGAAAGAATTGCAGAAAATAAAAAGTTGATCAAAAAGCTCTAGGTTCCCTTTTGACCAAAGTGCATTGTTCAGAAACGTGTTAAAGTCCAGTTTCCAAGACTTGAAGCAGAATTTAATTCAAAAGCCAATGTACTTTTGAAATAAACCAGTTGGTGTAGAATTACACGATACTTATTTCCTTCTGTTTTCTCCACCCGACCCCCCGATATTTAACGCCTTTTTTATTTATTAAGCTTCCTTGTGTAGCTGTAGCAGCCGTTTAGGGAGTATCACCACTTCCACGTTTTAAACAAGCGGCCATATTGCGTGCCCATGGAGGCAGAATCTTAGCCAATCGATCACTGGAGAACGGAGCGATCAGCAGTTTACATAACGGCATTGCCGTAATGGCCAGGAACGGCTGCATTTATCGAAACAAAAATAACCAACAATCGGGCAATAGGAAATGTTAATTGCCGGGACGAACTATGCACCGATGTGGGGTATAGCACTCTGACCCGGCATTAACTGCCACGGGCTTGAAGGACACAATGTCAGATCGGGGTGTGATACCCGCATTGGTGCTTAACACAATTCCCCCGATGACCTGTACGGTGCAGACACATTACCTCCAAGATGTCATCTTTCATGACAGAAAGTTCATTGCTGTTCCTCGCCACAAAGAGGTACTTGCAGAAAGCATACTTCTTGGGCTGTGCCTTGCCGTGTGCCTCGTGATTCCTACAGTAAGTAAACACGTGGAGGTGAGTGACTATTTACTTCAGGCTCAAAAGGTGAGCATTGCCCTATGCTAGAACAGAACCCTTTGCAAACACATATGCAGAGTTTATAATCAATATATATATTTATCTCAAATACTGCTGCAATAGGGTTAAGTGTGCCTCGTCTGTTTTCAGACCTGCGCGGCGTGACGGTTTTCAGGCAGTGATAGAATAATACAGGACATTAATTACATTACAAACTCAATATGCTACTTTACAAATTGCTCAGTTATGTGGCCACCAGTTGTCAGGTTAAATGCCCCGAGTGGCTCTTCCCTTTTTCATTCCTAAATTGAGTGAGAGTTTGTAATGAGGGATTTTGCTTTTATTACTACAGGACTTCCTACTAGAATCAAATAGCCATGGTCAGAGTTGGACAGGCAGGTACATCAATGGGTTTCCCTACAATACATGCGTCAGGTGAACAAATCACCCCCCAGCTGCTCTGTTCCCTTGCCCCAAGTAATGAGTGTGCACAAAAGGGGAGGCACAGTGACCACTACTTCTGCAAGTAGCCAGTATACGCCCACGAGCTGCGAGAACCCGAGGGGTACACCAGTCGTTATTCTCTCTGCGGAGTCGTTCGAGGAGGTGTAACCTTTCCAAAGCGGGGAGAGTAGAATTAGGCAAGGCAGAAAAAGGGGATCAGAGGAAGACGAGGAGCGAAGAGAAGCTTCCAAATGGGCAGGGGGAGAGATGTGGGGAGGAGGGTCGGGAAAGAAAGGAGGGATGGTGGATAGCAAGTAAAGGAAAGCATGAAGTTAGCGGTAAAAAAAACTCGGGAGTGAGAAATATAAATCATCTTTAAAGATAAACAATTAATGATCATGTGCATGTCTGCAATCACTTTACAACTGGTATTATTGCAAATAAACCTTTTATCATGTATTGGCCCCACACAACGTTGTATACCCTAGGTTTTATTTCCAGTTTTACAGTTTACGATGCCCCAAGCGTCGCATTTAATAGGATATCTCAAATATAGAAACTGGTTTTCCTTCTCTGGGACGGTTTTATAGGCGGTGTTCAGTTTAACGTTTGTGCGATCACTTTGGAGGTTTGACCATTCTTGTTTAATATGAGACAGGCGCACGCGAACTTTTACAGTGAAAATACTCCCCCGTTTCTGCCTATTTAATATACTTGAGTGTAATAAAATGATGGGTAAATATATTCAAGATCTACATCTTATGCGTCCCTGTTATTTTATATGTGGTAACTGTTTTAGAGGTGTATTAACGTAAAGGATGCAGGTGTGCATGTGTAGCAAGTTGAAGAATCCTAAATAACCCAAAGCAAAAACAGAAATGCATCTTAAAATAGCTTTATTGATGTAAAAGAGTATGCATTTTATAATATAGACAAGTCCTATTTTGTAGATTTATAAATTAAGTAATTAAAAGAAATTAAATTTACAAAAGTATTGTAATTTTTGCCAGTGTATAAAAGTGCATAAAAGTGCATAATTGGGAGACAAATTATTTCCTAGATTAGAGCCACTTCCTCTTCCTTCCCATAAGGATCATATATTTGTTCATATTGAGTAAACTGAAACCTCAAAAGTTCTTTAAATAAATTCACAGGTAATACTTGCGCATATATGTAACCCACTAAAATGTAAAAATAAATAAATAAAAACGATGAATGCAGAATATTGCTTCTGATACTAATAACATTGTGCCCCTATATAAAATTAAAAAGGGGAACGCTAGGAGTTATGGAAGGGAGGTAGGAAGTTATTGATATGATTGCAAGGTGTTCTAGTCGATGGCTAGTTACTATATACATTATTAATGTATATGGGGGCGACTTTTAAAATATACATTTTGTAAAATTACAGCATGCTTTTCTAAATAAATAGTTTATTGCTTGGCATTTATTCTGCATACCCAGAAGGCTGACCCTGCCAGTGTCAATCAGCACCAAAGCCACTGACATGGTCAAAATAATCAATTGTAGACGGGATTGTGTACGTATATAAAAAAAATTAACGCATAATTAAATGCCTGCATGCAAAGCTGCACCGGATATGCAGGGGAACGTGGCAGCCCAAAATGTATTCAGACTAAGATTTTGCCATAAAAACATAAGTTCCAAATTAGGAACTAGAAAGAGGGCACCCGGTTCTGTGAACAGGTCTGACGAGTCTTTGTGTTCTTCTTTAGATGAAAACGTGCTACTAATGCACAGGTCCCGTCATGTTTTGGGAGAACCAAATTAGACCTTATTGAAATAAATATTCCTGTGATAAAAACAGAAGTAAATGAGTCACCACAAACATACAAACGCCAAGAAGAAAATTCATATGGTTAGATGAGGGGTTTAAATGGTGGATGTTGATGACACCATAATACAAAAAAAAAAAAAAAAAATCGATCATTTGTACAGTGATTCTGGTTTGTAACTACTGATCAGTACCCAGTGGAGCATTTCAGTCGTTACCCAACGATTTAGCAACTGTGGAGAACAGTCGTACTTTATTAGAGAAACAGAACAAAGGAAGAATACATTTAAAGAAATGAGAATGTTTTAAAAAGGAAAGTCAAGATTACACTAGTGCAATACATTCGTAGTTGTATCAAATCGCATTGAAATTAATCAGAGGTTAAGCATTTCATTTTAAATCCTCTTGTTTTTAGAAGTGAATGCCACACACAGCTAAGGATGCATGTCTTTTTGTGCCATTTTCATTCATGTTTGACCAAGTAATGCAATCATTTATCAGATGACACAAAGCATGTTCAGATCAGAGTGACTGGCTACACTGTGCTTGCAATGGAAACGCAGGAGTATATTTTGGTACTTGTATCACACGGAACAATTAGAAGAGAATCAAAGACACAGCATCTGAGCACAAGAGACATGTGGTCCAGCGAAAGGAGACACTATTCCAGCCTAAAATACATTAGGATGCAATGAATACAAATGGAGATATATATAGATATAGATATATCTTTTTAGTAAAGGAGTCAGGGCACACAATAATAGTAATAACACAAAAGATTAGAGGGAGTGCTTCTGCCAACGTACCAAACTGTACTAAGTAGAAAGGTAAAAAACAAACAAAAAACAGGCGCACCAAAAAGGTACAAAAACGTGTCTTTACTGGCGCAACATTTCAGCTTCCCAATGGCAAGAGTTCTTGAAAAAGGCTCCATTGGAAAGCTGAAACGTTGAGCTAGTAAAGACCTTTATTGTACCATTTGGTGTGCATGCGTATATACTGTATGTACATACATACATACATGTACATATGTATATCTATATACACATACTGTACACACATCTAACATAGGAGAAAAGAATACTCAGAGATTGCTGAACCAGATCCCCAATAGGCAAGGGGGGGGGGGAAGAGAATAAAAATAAAAGCACAAAGCATTACTAAATATGTTACCCCCTGCAGTAACACACTGAGCAATGCATTGTGGGTCACAAACCATGAACGGCAAAATTAAAAAACAGCAACCTGGTTTTATTTATACAAAGTGATTCATTTCTATCCTGAAGAGCTTACCATCTAAAATCAGAAGTGTGAAGGGATTAAAAGAAGTGTCAGAGGCTGCACGCTTATGTTCTCAACCAACGTGGTTGTTTAATGGAAAACGACAAGTGCATTGTCCCTGAGATTTGAGCAGTAGAGAAAGAAGTCCCGAGGAAGAGACGCCAGAGGACCCGCCACCTTTGTTAGTTATAAAGCGGTGACCGTTCTCCACAGTTTTAAACGGCACGTCCGGGTAATGTTACCTATCTACATGCCGGCTAACAGTTTGCTTAAAAGCAGCCACTGCGGCCCCCTGGTCCAGCAACGGCCCCCGTTTGTGCACGGTGTTACTGAATGCGTACCCGTCTGACGGAGGATAATCCGGCACACTGGAGGGATGCTGAAAGACAAACACAAGACAGGTAAAGGACTTTAGTGCGATACAGTCCGACTATTACTTGGCATTCACTATGACATGAACAATTAACCTCATGACTAAGGCGGCGTCCATGCTGGCGAAGACCACACGGCGCAATCACACTGCCTTAAGGCAATGATCGCACCCATAGACCGCACGACGGCAGGAGGGGGAGCTCGGTGCATCAGTTCAAATCTGATTCCTCGGTGCGACTGGCAGGTCACGTGATGTCACAGAAACGCCCCCCCACGGCGTGTCTACCTTGGCCACAAAACGGCCCCGCTTAACGCAGGTGACGTCACTCGCATGCACACCTCCGCGCGGTCTTCTGCTGCATGGACTGTATATCTAATAACCGGTTATCCCATCTATGTATTACATGTATTGCAATGGCTTGCGCAAGACAACATCCGTTCCAAGCATTGCGATTAGCGGAAAGGAAACGTATTACCAAGTAACCGAGGGGGTTACATTATTCTCCCCACATTATTTCAAAATAACAGGTTGTCCAATTTTGCTAAGCCAATTCTGGTCTAATTGAATTACGTCTCAAAGTACAAGTTTTAATGGATGTTTTGTTGTTTAAAATGAACGTGATATTTGGTCAGGGTCTGTATGATGTTGGGAGCGCTGATCGCTCTGCGTGCTGCTCGCCATACAAACACAGAAATGCAAATATGACTGGCTGGGGAGCAGGATGCCAAGGTAAACAGGGTTAGGGAAAAGTAAATATCAGATTTTAACATTGTCCTTGTATCCGACCAAGCTGCTTTTCCAGCCTCAGTGCAGTTTTAATTTCTTTTTCTAAAACTACACTGAATATTAATGACTTTCCTCAATTATGCCCAGTTATGGGTTCTCCATTAATAACAGAGTTTATTGAAAAATTCACAAATCATAAAATACCCACCTGATCAAGGAGTATCAGTATCTTAACACGCACTAGTATAAACACACCCACCGCGAATGATATACACGGCACACAAAAACAAAAATCATATTACAAGGAATGACCCGGTAAAAATAAAATGGAACTAGATACACACACACACACACACACACACACACACACACACACACACACACTTTATAGAATGTATATATTAATTTACGTAAATATATATTACAGAAGGATTTGCTTTATTCTCAAAATGTCCCCAAATAAAATTATTAAGAGCACATACTTACAAAATAAATAAATAAACCTTTGCACAATTGTTTGCAATTTCTCACGGATTGTGTCCATATTCAAATGTATTCGCTCCTCTGCGCACCCCCGTGTTAAGGGATTGCAAACTGGGGGGAGCAGCATTTTCTACCGAGGCCCCCCGCTCTTCCCCATAATATTTACATTGCTTGCCGGGGAGAGCACGGGGCCTCGGTGGCTTCTCCTGACGACGTGAGATGCCCGCGAGCAGGTAAAAGGCAGGGGGTGGGGGTGGGAGGGGGGGGGGGGGGGGAAGGGGGGGGGGGGGAGGGAGCGGGACCGACCCTAGCACTGCCGAAGGATGCACGCTTTCAGTGACAGGCAATAGGCGCACATCTGCGGTCTGCTCAATGCACACACTAACTGGACTCATCACAGCTGCATGCAAAGTTACCTACGTTAGTGATAATGAACCTGCTACTTATCTCATTTCTGTTCTTTACTGTGGCCTCATGTAAATGTTACTCTCTCTATCCAACACAATCTTCAAAAGTGGGGACAAAAACGCCGTCTCAAACTACAGGCCAACCTCTCTTTCCCAATACTATCCAAAAAGTCATGGGAAAATGTGTTCACTCCCAGTTAAGCGATTTCTACACCAAGACAAATTTCCCTAGCCAATTCCAATCTGGTTTTCATCCAAAACACTCCACGGTAACTACCATCGTAATCGTTTGCAATGAGATCCAGTGTGTAATGGAACTGGAACAACTCACTGGTGCAATATTCCTACATTTTGCAAAGGCTTTTGATACTGTTGATCATGTTATCTTGCTTAACAAACTCCAGAGCTCTGGAATAGGGAAACACGTTTAAAACTGGTTTCACTCCTACCCATTGGGTAGATCCCAACATGTGTCTCTCGGGCTCGAACCCTTTAGATATCACTTGTGGTGTCCCACAAGGCCCAGTTCTGGGGCCCCTACTCTTTTCAGTCTTCATTAATGATCTACCTACTGTACAGCTTGTAAGGGAGCTTCAATACCCATATATGCGGGTGACACAATATATGCACACAGCCCTAGCCTCTCCGACCTTGAACACATACTTCAATCTGACATTTTGAGACTTGAAAACTGGATTTCCCCAAACAAACCGTTTTTAAACACGGACAAGACCAACAATGGTTTTTGGGACAAAGGCTAAATTTCTAAAGCTACCAATGACGGAGCTACAGATCAGAACCAACACCAATACCATCTGTCACTAGTTTTAAATATCTGGGCATATGGTTTGACTCCCATTTACCATAACATCCAAAACCTTTTCCAAACTAGGTGTACTATATAGGAACAAATCCTCCCTAAGCCCACTGGTCAGAAAGCGCATCATACAGCAGATGCTAATACCAACTATAGACTATGGGGACATAGTATATGGCTCGGCACCCCAAACTCACCTTAGCAAACTAGACACCCTCTACAACTCAATATGCCGCTTTGTCCTCCAATGTAACTACAACACACATCACTGCAAAATGCTCAAAGAACTTGATTGAGCATCACTTGAATCTAGGCACACAATCTGCATGGAGACCTCCTTACCTCGGCACGCAGACCGCCTCACCTCCGCACACAATCTGCATGGAGACCTCCTTACCTCCGCACGCTGACCGCCTCACCTCCGCACACAATCTGCATGGAGACCTCCTTACCTCCGCACGCAGACCGCCTCACCTCCACACACAATCTGCATGGAGACCTCCTTACCTCAGATGAAAACCTCTTCATTTCTTTTTTACGTTGCAGCTCTGCAACATTCGCCACAGATTCAGCCAAATGGTTCAGTTCTTGTTCCTTCTGGACACCAAAGTTCAACATCGGTGGCTCCCAGCCATTCCTGAAGCGTGGTATGTATGGTGGAATGAACTGATCTTTGGGCCACTCCATTCTATGGAGAATTGAAGAGTAAATTATGGATTGTGCAATTATGTTCTTTTTCATGTATAGAATTATTGGGGTAACCACAAGCTCATATAGCACTTATGGAATTATGATGGCAAAACAATAAATATAGTTACAGTACATTCAGAAGAGACCCCAAAATATGCATCTTGGCACAAATCATACATTTTGTATTCATTGCAGTAGAGAATTTAGCCAACGGAAGGAGCTGCAAAATTAACTTACAAAAGCATACTGTATAACACAAGTTTGAGCACATTCTGTACTGACCAGGGAAAAGGGAGACAGAATGATGGCCTGTGACTCCGAATTTTGGTGCCTCCCATTAGAATTGTGCCTCAATTATAACCTGTCTGTAAATTTCCTTCTATTGTTCCAAAAATATTACCCGACACAAAATGTGCAAGATAGGAACAATATACTTTGATGATCAAAAATTGGTGCAGAGTCAATTTGAAAAGGCTTTTTTGAAGAGAGCATGTACAAGAGTGCATAGTCCTTATCTTATTTATAAAATGTTTAACCAGGAAGTAATACATTGAGCGTTACCCTCGTTTTCACGTATGCCCTGGGCACAGGGTTATGATGACAATACATGGTTAATAAGGGGTTAATATTAACTCATTGAAAGTCTTTTGCGTGGGAGAAAGGAGAGTTGGCGAGAGTAGCCGTGTGTATTAACCCTGGTTGCATATCTAGCTCATGTGATCACAAGTGCACGGTCCCTGACAGATGGTATATTGGGACGGATTGAGGGGAGATATTGTTCACTTGAGGGACCTTTGTGAAGGTGAAAAGTGCCCAGCTAGAGAGCTGTGTATTAACACTAGTCCTGTATGCAGGTCACATGCTCACAGGCGTGACGTACATGGAAAACATTAGCAGAGTTAATAAATATGACAAAATAAATGATAAAATACTCCACATTATTTGCTTCATATGTTGCCTTTTAAGATCCACGCAAAGGAACAATTAGTTCAGCATATACTGTAACAAGTGTCAGCAGTCAATATTTCTTGTTTTCATTACAATAAACTTCCATGTATACGGTCTAGTCTTATGAGCACTGTCACAGGAGACCAGGACTAACACACCAGGGATCAACTCGCCAGACAGAAACAGTTTATAAAATTATTTTATTGGAAACATAATTATCCACAACAATATGCAGCAAAACAACACATACAACAGGGAAACTGGGGTACTCTATAAACCTAGGTGCAGGGATCTTACAAGCTTTCCCCTGTGCTTTCTTCTCTGAAAAATGTCAACTGCAGCGTCTCCCAGTTGCTCCCAGCTTCGTCCCAAGCTGCTTCTTCAAGTGAAAGCCGCTTCACAACTAAAATCCTCTGACTTCACAGCTAACAAACAGCTGATCTTATCTCATCTAGCTAGGTGTTTGTAATGTGACCCCAGCCCCTGATTGGTGTGGGGGAAGTGCAACACCAAAACACAGTTACTTGGGAAGATCACAGACAACTTTACAACATCCTCAACTGAAAACAAAATTAACCCCTCATCCCTGAAGTTCTGGAACCAGGCAACATAATATATAGCTATAAATACAAACATAATACAGATGTATTACTGGCAGGTAGCGGTAATGGCGACTTGACCTTTATTAAAAGCAGTCACATTTACCCCTAGAGTCACAAGCACATCATTAACGCTTTGCTTTACCTTGACTTGGTCCATGTGTCACCCAATGACAGCCAAAATTGTTTCTCCTCATTATTAAGAATGGAACGTAAGAAATCCAGTGCATCTTTTATTAAGAGCGGGCTAAGTACTGTACTGGCAAGTTCTGGTCCACCTGTTGACTCTACCATCTACAAATGAAGATATATTTAACTTAGAGAAAAAATTACACACACGAAGCCTCCGTTCCAAGTTTGTCATTAGAAAAGGCTGCTGGTACATTAAGGACACGATGCAAAGTACCGGTACAGGTGTACATTTGGCAATATTTTATTCTTATGTTGTATGGTTTAAGAAATTTGGTAAACAATAGTGAAAAAAGTGAATCCTCCAGCATCCTGTAGAATAAAAGTACCCATTAAAACCAGGCACAATTTAGAATGTGAAGAATACATTACAAAATAATATTATAAAGAATGATACAATTGTGAGTATAGGTATATTAAGCAATGTTCGTTAAGTCTCTTTACTGGAAGATTGTGATTTAAAAAACAGCAATCCCTTTTATTCTACATAATTTGAACCAAGGCGTCTTCCGCTGCTGACCTCGCTCTTTTCAGAGCAGAGGACCCTGCAGTTCCCGGGATAATACCGTGGTAGTTACCGCTGCGCTCCTGCTGGCGAAGCAAACATGGCTGCTGATTTTGCCAGGAAGTGCCAACCGATGATGTTGCAGCTTCCTCTACGCCCACGAGATTTGAACGGGATTTGTTTAGTTAGAAGGAAGCCAGTGACCGGCAAGTACCAGGGTAATTTTTTGTGGGAACGAAGAAGTCCCTGCTGCTGAAAATAGAATGGTTCAGTACCTGACCACCCATTGGGTCCAATTTTTACAGTCGCCCTCATGTTAGAAGGCTTATGTATCTATACGGACCTATAAATAATAAATATTAATGCTCTAGCACGCTTATAGAAGAAAAAATAAAAGATTACAATCTTACCATATTTAACGGCGTTAAAAGAAAGCGAACCAAGTCAGAGGCGCTCGGGTTGTATATGTGGGACTGCAGTTTGGCCTGAAAGGAAGCAAGACCTGTGATTTCCATAAGTATATTGTATTACAACAACATCTTTTTATAATAATGAAGAGTATATTTGTTGCGAGGTGGGGGGGGAGGAGGAGAGAGAGCAGGCAGGGGGGGCGCAAAAAAAAGAAAAGAAAAGAAAAAAAAAAGTTTGTCCACCCCTGATCTAGAGCGAGAGACGGATAGACACACGTGTGCGTTCTAGATATACACATTACTGTACATACAATTCTCATTCAACTCATCTCTCCCAAAGAAATATCCTTTGGAATATTTACAGGTAAAGAACGTTGCCAAGAACTCACCAGAAGATTAAAACCATGCTTCAGCTTTTGAAAACAGTCTACAAATTCTTCATGTGGAGGCGGTTTAGCACGGAGCGTCAGAACACCCTCTAGGAAAAAAAAACCAATAGTAATGTCCAAAACTCTGCGCATTAACAAGAGATTGCGGTTTTGCTGTTGAAAAGCACAACTCTATCGAACATACCTCCAGGGCCTTTTCTCTTAGTCTTTTTTGTTTTCTTCCGCTTGGAAAGATCAGAAAAAGCTTCCGCTGCTTTCTGGAGTTTCATAATGAAAAATTCTACATCGTCTAAAATGTGGTTCAGAATTTGCTGCGAGAGAAAAACACAACGGACCTGTAAGACTTGCACAAAAGTATTTTGTGTTACAGCACAACTGCAGCAGCACTAAGCAGCAGACACGCGGCAAAAACTAAGGGAGTTTTAGGTAAAATAACAGTTAAAACAGACAAATTATTTTCCGTTTTGAAGAACTAAAATCCCCAAAGTTTGCAGCAATTTCTTTTGAAACAACTTCAATTTGCACAGGACAGACTATTTTTAAGATAATTATAATTACTGTATGATCCCTCTGCTGTTATTTCAATAACGATTTCACTTACTGGCCATATTGCTTAAAAACACAAGAAAATATTAAGGACCCCGTGTCATGCGTCATTTATTAACAATACAAACAAAAAGACGGGGTGTGTGCCGAGCACGCACGTTCTAAGTGACACTTCTGTGTGTTTTGTCCCTGAAATTGTATTTTAATTTTGATGTTTTTGATTGAATGAAAGACTTGAGTATAATTTGATTTATTTTTCTGCAGAAATTTCCATAGTATCAGTTGGAATACATGGTACAACTGACTAATGACAACTAAAGTAAGATGCATATATTGTCTAAATGCCGCTGAAAGGATGCATCAATGGTGGAGCCGCACCTTGCACTTGGAATGGCTGGATTGGTGTGGAGTTTAATTGAATGTTTCTTACATGAATGTAACGAGCGGCAGTGATCCGGCAGAGCCAGCGTTTATGTTACAGTCGCCGCTTCAAATGATGGGTATTTGCTTATAAAAGTACTGGTACTGTGGCAGGTTTGGATATAAAAGTACTGGTACTGTGGCAGGTTTGCTTATAAAAGTACTGGTTGCTTGCCTGATCGCATTTTCGTCTGCATGAACGAATTTGAGTGCTGTGTGATTAATTATTAATCACACTATTAAATTATTGTGATTATTAATTGTGAAAAATGATAACTCTTTCTAGACCAGTTCACAGGGCGAAGACCCGGCAAATCGGTGATATATAGAATAAACACTGATTCGCACTTACAACATCTTTGTCAATTCTTGCTTCAATCATCTCCGGCGTTTCTTCGTAGTCCTGACTTAGTCTGGGCTTCTCATCTATATTAAGTGAGAGAAGCAAACCAGTCTGAAACTCGCACAGAATACACAGGGTCAAACAAACCCCAAAACACGCAAAGCTTCGAAGAAATCGCAATCAAATACTGTGAGAAAAACAGTCAACATAGCAGAGCTTCGTTAAAACCAACATAAAGCTCATCAAAAGATTCCGATTTCATTAATGGCTTATGGAGGAGGATCCTCTACAGCGCGCTCCTTTGTCGTAACAATTTAAATAGGCGCCACTAATCTTGCACTACAACTGTAAAATGCACATCTGCTGAGCGATCATCATCTCGAGACAACGAGGAACAAGAGAGCATCGAGCTACACCCTGGAATATATCTACCCTCCAACAATAATATCACCAGAAACAGTCCTACAAAAAAACAACTTAAACCCATACAGACACAGCACGTAACATTATTCCAGAAGATTCCAGAAGAGAACAGCGTTTTTCCAGGATATAATGGTAGTGTCGGAGCAGACTATTACACCATATCCCACTATAAAACACAGACAATGAAGGGAAGATTACAGCCGTCAGCAATACAGTCACAATGGATAACACCTGTGGAATATCTCTTAGATAAAGAGAAATGATTAGAAGTTTGCTTCCAACACATTTTGAAGGCTCAATTCTTGTTGAAATGTGAACTGCAGAGGTAGGAGGCAGCTACCAATCTCGTCGTGGGCATTATTAGCCACAGCTTTAACACAGAATAACGCAGGAAATAATGTGTTCAATGGCGCAAATGTTAAAACTGGGGCGGAATAACGAGGCAGCGTTAACGCAATTAATCTCATTAACGCGAGTATTAAAGTGTTCATAGCAGAGGAGACAGGCAGAGAATTGTAGGGCAATTTAGGAGAGGAGAAGATTAAACATTATAGAAACAAACACAAAGTGCAAATCAGAGGGGCAATCTGCGGAGTTACATACTCGTCCCGACTGCGGTATGTCACATACTCGCCCCGACTGCAGCATGTTACATACTCGCCCCGACTGCAGCATGTTACATACTCGCCCCCGACTGCAGTATGTTACATACTCGCCCCCGACTGCAGCATGTTACATACTCGCCCCGACTGCAGTATGTCACATACTCGCCCCCGACTGCAGTATGTCACATACTCGCCACCGACTGCAGCATGTTACATACTCGCCCCGACTGCAGTATGTTACATACTCGCCCCGACTGCAGTATGTCACATACTCGCCCCCGACTGCAGTATGTCACATACTCGCCCCGACTGCAGTATGTCACATACTCGCCCCGACTGCAGTATGTTACATACTCTCCCCGACTGCAGTATGTTACATACTCGCCCCGACTGCAGTATGTTACATACTCGCCCCGACTGCAGTATGTTACATACTCGCCCCAACTGCAGTATGTCACATACTCGGCCCGACTGCAGCATGTCACATACTCGGCCCGACTGCAGCATGTTACATACTCGCCCCCGACTGCAGTATGTTACATACTCGCCCCCGACTGCAGTATGTCACATACTCGCCCCGACTGCAGTATGTTACATACTCGCCCCCGACTGCAGTATGTTACATACTCGCCCCCGACTGCAGTATGTTACATACTCGCCCCGACTGCAGCATGTTACATACTCGCCCCGACTGCAGCATGTCACATACTCGCCCCGACTGCAGCATGTCACATACTCGCCCCGACTGCAGCATGTTACATACTAGCCCCCGACTGCAGCATGTTACATACTAGCCCCCGACTGCAGCATGTTACATACTCGCCCCAGACCTGCAGCTATGTTACATACTCGCCCCCGAATGCAGATGTACAACTCGCTCCCGACTGCAGCATGTTTTACATACTCGCCCCGACTGCAGCATGTGACCATACTCTGGGCCCCCTACCCACCGACACTGCAGATTGTTCCATACTCGCCCCCGACTGCAGTAGTGTTACATACTCGCCCCCGACTGCAGCATGTTACATACTCGCCCCGACTGCAGCATGTTTACATACTCGCCCCCCCCGACATGCAGCATGTTACATTACTCGCCCCCGACTGCGCATGTCAACATGACTGCGGCACTCCGAATGGCAGCTGTTACATACTCGCCAAGACGGCAGTATGTACCATACTCGGCCGAACTGAGCATGTACTACCGCCACCGACGCATATGTTACATACTCGCCCAGACTGCAGTATGTTACATACTCGCCCCGACTGCAGTATGTTACATACTCGCCTCCGACTGCAGCATGTTACATACTCGCCCCGACTGCAGTATGTCACATACTCGGCCCGACTGCAGCATGTTACATACTCACCCCCGACTGCAGCATGTTTACCTACTAGCCCCCGCGCACTGTACACCGCCCCGAACTGCAGTATGTTAACATACTGCCTACGACGCAGCATGTTACATACTGCCCCGACGCAGTGTATGTCACAACCTGGGCACGACTGCAGTATGTCATACCTCGCCCCGACTGCGAGATGTTAATACTCGCCACCGACTGCAGCATGTTACATACTAGCCCCGACTGCGTATGTCACATGACTTACTCGCCTCCGTCTGCGGTATGTTCTCCACCACTCGCCCCCAGACTGCAAGCATGTTACATACTTAGGCCCCGACTGCAGTATGTTACATACTCGCCCCCGACTGCAGTATGTCACATACTCGCCCCGACTGCAGTATGTTACATACTCGCCCCCGACTGCAGTATGTTACATACTCGCCCCCGACTGCAGTATGTTACATACTCGCCCCCGACTGCAGCATGTTACATACTCGCCCCCGACTGCAGTATGTCACATACTCGCCCTCGACTGCAGTATGTTACATACTCGCCCCGACTGCAGTATGTTACATACTCGCCCCGACTGCAGTATGTTACATACTCGCCCCGACTGCAGTATGTTACATACTCGCCCCCGACTGCAGCATGTTACATACTCGCCCCGACTGCAGTATGTTACATACTCGCCCCCGACTGCAGCATGTTACATACTCGCCCTGACTGCAGTATGTTTAAGAAGCCAACAAGCAGACGCGCTGGATAGTGGAGAGACTATATGTGCTTAGAATATTCCCAGTAGAGAAAGACAAGGCTGCCCGGCACAGATTCAGCTGCCCAGTGATATGAAGGCGTTTGTACCAGCATTGCTTTGGTGAAAGATTTATAAATATTGTGACTGCGGCAGGAGAAGAAAGGACGGTGCGGCATTTAAAAAAATGCCAAACAGCGGGACAGGATGATGGCATTACCATCAACATTGCTAGAAAAAAGTCAATGAGATTTATTTTACAGCGTTACATAGTTATATAGTTACATAGTTACATAGTAGAGGAGGTTGAAAAAGTCATGCGTCCATCAGGCAAACACAAAACCCCAGTGACATATCATCCAATGATGTCTCATAAGGGGAAAATAAATTCCTTCCTGACTCCATGAATTGGCAAATCGGATTACTCCCCGGATAAACATCCTTCCCAAGTATACTTATTTGGTATATCCCTGTATACATTTCCTTTCTAAAAAGATGTCCAACCTTTGTTTTGTTTTTTGTTTGTTTTTTTATTTTAACAAATCTGTTGTATAGATCTGTCTTTATAGGTCTCATTATTGATGGAAAACTATTTACATTTTGTTCAAACATTTTATTTGCTCAATAAACACTTAAATTCTTTGAATTATGCAAAAACCCCACAATTATAAGTAGTTTGTACTCACATTCTCCATATTCCGAGGCCCACGCAGACCAGGCGGCTACTCTGCTCCGCACATCCACCTGGGTTACGGTGCCGGGGGGCACGGGTGCCGGCGCTCTGGGTGGTGGGGGGATTTTATTATCACTTTTCAAAATCATCCTGAAAGCAAACGTAGATACGGTTTTAAAAAAACAACAACAAAAACACATGATTGAGCTACCGACAGCCCTATTGACAGCCCTGGCTTACATTATATGGATATTTTAATTCTTCATGTGGAAACGGACCCTATTGTCCTCTGAAATAAACCAGAAGGCTTAGCATTGAGAGTATAGGCGCATTACACACAGGCATGTATCAAACTCCGTGTAAACATTTATAAATGGATATGCTCGACATTATATTTATTTGGAATACTTTTACATCGAGCACTAAAGCAGCCAGAAATACATCGCTGAAGGTGCAATAAAGGGTTACCGACAAAAGGACATTGCAGCAAATGAAAGCATTAAAGTTTTGTTCAAATGAAGTTGCATAGAGAATGATATTGGAGCCATTAAATAAATTATGAATGCACAGCTTTGCGCTTCATTCTTTTCCTACGGGGACCATTGTCCCGCTCTTTCATGTCAGCTCGGAGCGTTGCATGCTGCAGAACTAGATTCCCCAAGCAGCTCGTACACGGTTTCTACTTTGTGAAAACATTAAAGTAAAATGAGTTTGAATAGTATCTCCAATTAGGCAAAATTTCTATGGGCAGAAGCCACTGTGGATTAGACTAGTGCTGCTGTATAATGGCCTCAGAACTCCTACAGTACATCCTGATCAAATGAACACACGCATGCGTTCTCCGCCGCGTGCTCTGCTACAGGGCTAGGTGCGCGCACACACAACTACACAGAGAGCAAAGGCTTGGGGAGCTAGTGTCTTCACATCTAGAAACACATGATGTTATTCGGATATTTTCACCTGAGCGCGTCCGGCCTTCGCTTCTGCTTTCCGCCTTTGCTGTCGCTGATTGCACAGTCAATATCTTGCTGGATCAAGGAAGCCTGCATGGAAGAAAAAAAAAATCATCGCAATCCGAGCTCCAATAATCTGCTTTACCGTGAAATAAGAAACCTGTTCACATCTGAATCACTAAAATGTAATGTTTATAGCGATATGTTCAGACGCATTTCTATAGTTTTTCCTTGCACGCCATGTCTAAAAATCGTGATTAACACGCCCATTCTGCCTTATATTGTTCGTGGAACCAAATTATGGATTTTGATAAAGAACGGTTTCTGAACAATGTAATAAAAATGTTGCACCATAGGGGACAAGTGATCCCATCCCTTTGCTTCTAGTGTAACCCATCCTTCCCAATCATCTGGCCCCTTGTCTGATCCTTCCTCCTCACCCACGGAGGCCGATATATATTCCCTCCATTCCAGGGTATGGTCTAAAATACAAAGCTGCTACATCGTTTTTCCATGAAGAGGGTTATAGTTTTTGTGAATGGTGTTACATAAAACAATTGTTTGACAGTCAAAAGGATAGTCAACAAATCAGTGAACTTGCCAAAGCAAGTGTGACAAACGCCCCTCTTTTGTAGTGCTGACGTCTGTCTGGGTTCTTCCCGACACAGTCTTCTAGGGTTATTATACAACAAACAGGATAAGGCAAAGTATTATGCTGCTTAACTCAGGTTCTGCCTGCTTTATTTTCATCCAAGTAAGTACTGCAGCTTTAACTGTGAGGTGAGAGGGACTCAGATACTTTCATTCAGCAGTTCACTATTTCAGTGTTACCATATTTCCCACACTGTTATTTCAAGAAATAAAACCAAAATCATATAAGCAAATCCTATCCCTTTCAGGGATCTAACTACACATCAGA
Organism: Ascaphus truei; assembly: GCA_036426205.1. NCBI lineage: Eukaryota > Metazoa > Chordata > Amphibia > Anura > Ascaphidae > Ascaphus > Ascaphus truei. Next base: position 2,199,544 of record CM071571.1, on the reverse strand, counting down.
ATCAGTCTCTCTAACAGCTGCTGGCCAACTAAACTGGTTCCCCAGCTTAAAACAATGCTCTCTCATTTAGGGACACAAGATACAGCACAGTCTTTTAGCAACAGCAGTAATCATTTGTTTTGTCTTATCTGTTCGTGGTGTCCAGGCAAATCCTCTGGTACTGTCATACGTGGAGAGGCCGTCAACCTCGATACTGGATGCAGGAGAGTAGCGACACCCCCAGCCCCCAGGCTCCAAGGAGAGAGAGTGAAATGCAAAACCTCTCTGCTCTAAATACCTGTGCATGTGATTAGAAGAGCAGGTGAGGGAGAACTAGAGCCATTGTAATCTGTGGTCTGGATTTTCCATCCAGCTGCCTGAGTTAATGTGAAGCTGTGGAACGGATCATTTTTAGCTATTCCTGCACTTTCTGCTCTAAAATGGGGCAGAAAGCTGCCTAACATCTTTGGACTATGTCACACAAGTAAGAAGATGGGCATCCATATGAATCTTAGCACGATCACAGTGATGCTTAACAAAAAGGTGCCAACTCTACAAAGATAAAAAATTAATGGAAAAGTCGAAAACGTTGCCTGTTTTGGCAAGCATAAATGGATGGGAACCTTGTGAATGAAATTAATAGGACAACATTGGATGGAGCGCATTTGCAAGAGACAAAATCTTTCAAGGGAACCTTCCACTGAAGAGAAGAGGATATGAAAAGACCAAGACTGACCAAAAGTAACATGGGAGGATGAAAAGAGGACATTTGTTGGAAGCTTGTAGCTGCGTTATTTGGAGAGGTCTTAATGCAGCAGTGGATCGGAAAGTGCTGAAGATGACAAAATATAAATATATACACACATATGTATGTATACATGTATATATGTATGTGATATAAATGTACATAATAAATATAATTGTATATAATATATATAACTATATTATTGTTTCAATGGGGAAACCCTTGGCTGCACCTCTAGAAGACAATGTTGGACCCGTGTATTCTGCCTGTGCTCACATACCATATGTATGTACAACTTTGACCCTAAATGGGGTGGTAATTCAGAACCATCAGCCAACTGTATACTGGTATTACCCAAGAGACCGGACAAAGAACGAATGGGTTTGAAAAAAAAAAAAAGAAAAAAAAAGTCAGTCGCATCATCACAAAGGTGAAGAAATGATAATGGCAGTGTCCTGGACAAGAAGAAATTACCATCATCTGACAAAGCAGGTACTCCATGTGATTCCAAGGGTTATCAAATGACTAAAACTGTGACCAAAAGTAAGACGGGAAGATGAAAATCAGATATTAGTTGAAGCAACATGTATAAGAGGCTTACGACAAGGTACCTGGAAGATCATTAGGAGGCCTTCATCCAGCATTGGATTGATAAGGGCTGATGTATATACAGTACACCTACATCTACATACACCTACACACATCTACACCTACATACGTGCACTGAAAGTAACACACACACACACACACACACACACACACACACACACACACACCTTTGTTTCTCTCGAGACAGTCTCTATGTTTAACCAATGAGGATAGAATGCCAACAGTAACACTTGAGCATTTAATCATAGCCGTTAATGTGTTTAACAGGGGAAATCCATACCTTGCCATATAATGTGGAGGGATAAACAAATACTGCCACACAAAAGCCTGACCCACTATTCCCTATGCAACACAGAGGTGTTATTTAAAGACTGAACATGAAAAAACGGCATTAGCTTTTTTTCATAACAAAACCGCGCTGTTACAAGGTGTGAAACGCTAATGAAACACTTGGATTCTGGCCTTACCTTGACCTCCTCACACTGGAACAGGTGCAGATCCGCTTTGCTTTGTGTCGGCTCTTTACATACAAGTGCAAGGATGGAGTCATAGCTGCAGGCGTTGGTCACCGCTTGGCAGTGCTGAATGCTGCTCACGGGGAAGTTCTCCAACTCATTCTGTATAAAAAAGGAAAATCATACCGACTGGGGGTTATTGATTAAACTGTGATAGTGCCGATCGAGGCACTCTTGCACAGAAACGCCCATTGATTGCAATAGGAGTCTCCGTCTAATAGTGCTCCGATCAGCACCACTGCAGTGTATTGAATAATCACCCCCTTCGTGTCTGACAAATGTATTGATTTTTTGCACTTGTTTGAAAATGTCAACATGGCGAGAGCAGCAGTGTGAATACCCGTCATGTACTCCTGTAATACTCCTGTAATACTGCAGAGTAACATTTAAACAACGGAGAAGGATATTACCAAGAAAAATACGCTTTATCATTCCATTGTAGTCTTACACAATATACGCTTCCCTTTTATCCCCGCGCACGCCGTCGCCAGCGCAGCCACCAGGGACAAAGCCTAAGGCCTGGGACCTGCTGCGCTCGTTGGCGCGGGCGGCAATGTAGCGAGTTCCCCACCAGCAGGGGAATCCTCGCGAGCCGGTCCCGGTCCCCACTGGCTGCACAGCTGACTACACGCTGTCGCGCGTCAGCCGCTAGGAGACACCACAGAATGGTGTTTCCTAGCTTCGACACGTCACATGGTGTGGCTGTGAGCCAATGGGGAGGGGAGGCTGCGGGAGGAGGAGAGGCTTCGGGGAGCGGGGAGGAGTGTGGAGTGAAAGCAGCGTGAGTGCCTCTCTGTGTGTGTGTCTGAGTGCGTGCGTGCCTGCCTGTGTGTGTGTATGTGTGTGCCTGTGTGTGTGTATGTGTGTGCCTGTGTGTGTGTATGTGTGTGCCTGTCTGTGTGCGTGTGTGTATGAGTGCGTGCGTGCGTGCCTGCCTGCGTGCGTGCGTGCGTGTGTGTGTGTGTGTGTGTGTGTGTATGAGTGCCTGCGTGTGTGTGTTTTTTTTACTTACCTGCAGCCTGTGGCAGCCCGTGGAGGGAGGGGGGGGGAAGAGTAGCGGGTCCCTCCGCTCAAGCCACGCCCCCCCTCCCTGTCAATCCTCCCACTCCCGCCCACCTCCCGCTCCCTCACGTCATGGCCGCGCCCCCTCACGTCATGGCGCGCCCCCCCGACCCATTTGGCCACGCCCCCCCCGCTCCGAGAAAAGTAGCCTGTAGACCGCAGATCGCGGTACAGCGAGTTGCACGCGCCGCCGGCAAGCAAGCCAGCCGTGCGGACGCGTGCAACGGGACGGTTGAAAGCCGCGATCTGTGATCTATTGTGTAGTGATGGGATGCGTGGGGGTGTGGCCGTGACAGGGGGGGAGAGGGGGCTCAGTCGTCATGATCTATAATACCTGCACTCCTATTGGTCCACACGATCTGCCCTGCCATTGGCTGCCTACACACCACGTGATCGCGTCGCGGCACGGGGAGACGAAATTCTTGTCTTCCCTGCCAACGTACGCGTCACAGCTTTTTGCGCGCACACACACACGGCCACTAGGGCTTGCCCCATAGAAAGCTGTGCGGCGCGGACGCCGTAGCATGCGCCGCAGCGGCCACAAGCCCCAGTGCGTGTGCGACAGGCTTTATTTATCCCACCGCTACCACCAGTAAATAAAGCCTGGCCCGGGAGACCCAGCAACTTACACCTTTTTACCAGAATCAGCATTGATCAAAAACAAGTTAATGAAATAAATTGTACATTTATTCACAGGAATAGGCAAGCGCACAATGATACACAAACTACAGCAAAAACACACACTTACTTGGGAACTGGGATAACAACCTAGACTCTCCTAGGTGCAGGGAATCCTAACCCTGATAACAGTTGCAAAAACAGGACAGAAAATATTCTAGGCAGTTTTCGCTGAAGCAGCCCTTTCTTGCTGGAGACTTGAAATTGGAAACTTAGAATCTTAGAGGACTGGAGAACTTTAGAGAACTGGGAATCTGATTGGCTCAGGAGTCTATAATACCTCTGAGTTTCATTCACAAAACCCTGCATCCAATCCAGGCGTGGGAGTTTCCTAACCAGCCAGAGATGCTGGTTTTGTGAGGCTGGGCGAGTGGGAGTGCCCCATCTGCCAAGGGCCTGTGCAAGGTTGCCACCCTCACCACTTGCTATTCAGAAACCCCACGCTGGGTTGGGCTCCGCCAAGTCTGGTGGGGCAAATGGAAATTCAGAGAGCTTCCATTGGTCTCAGGACGTGGATACTTGAGTCCTTTCCTCCCAGCCAAATGGTCTTGACACCTCTGACATTCTCTGGGGCTTTCATCTCCAGATGTCCTGCCAGACCTCCTGGCACCAATTGGTAGCCCCAGTGGCCTGTCAGAGCATTGGTTCTGTAGCCCCAGTGGCCTGTCGGAGCATTGGTTCTGAAAGTCCCAGCTCATTTCTGTGCACAAAGCATATATGTTTTAAAACACACAGTTTAATAAAATATACACTTTAAAAATATCCTACTTTTGCCGGTATGGGGAATAGAATAAAAAAGCTGCACTTTATTTCTTACTGGCCATATTCCCCACACACTATAAAATAGACTTAGGACTGGACTTTACAAGACCCCTCACAACCCTACAGATGACTGGAGTATCCCCAGAACCTCCAAGCAGGTTCTGGGTTACCTATACAGTAACCAGGGAGCCCCTTAGTACAGGGATACTTTACATCCCCTTGCACCATTACCTTTCTGGGCTGTGCTGAAGCAGGGACTCCTAGTGGTGAGTCGTGCAAGCGTTTAAGGGGCGATATTACCGAGACACTGTGTCTACAAGCAATCCAGGAACCCGACCTGATTCCTGGGTAAATTTTTAGAGGAACCAGCAACTCTGGCCCCCGACGAGATAGACACATTATGACAACACTTTTCCGCAAAACCCCCTGAAACTCATTCCCTAGCAATCCCTGCTCGCTGGCACGCCCTGTAAACTCATTCCCTAGCAATCCCTGCTCGCGGCACGCCCTGAGAATCTCATTCCCTAAATCCCTGCTCGCTGCACGCCCGGAAACTCATCCCCAGCAATCACCTGATCGCTGGCACGCCCTGAACTCATTCCCTAGCAATCCCGCTCGCGGTCACACTCCTGAAACTCATTCCCTAGCAATCCCTGCTCGCTGGCACGCCCTGAAACTCATTCCCTAGCAATCCCTGCTCGCTGGCACGCCCTGAGACTCATTCCCTAGCAATCCCTGCTCGCTGGCACGCCCTGAAAACTCATTCCCTAGCAATCCTTGCTCGCTGGCACGCCCTGAAACTCATTCCCTAGCAATCCCTGCTCGCTGGCACGACCTGAAACTCATTAACTAGCAATCCCTGCTCGCTGGCACGCCCTGAAACTCATTCCCTAGCAATCCCTGCTCGCTGGCACCCCTGGAAAGGTAAAAACACAAACATTCTTTGTCGCATAATTACAGGTAATGCTTTAATAACAGTTGGGTCCAAGAGTTGACACTCCTGAACCCCAACACATGGATCAGAGGTAACCAATCAGGCTTAAACTTTATTAGGGAGCCTGGTTACCTCTTCACCGTCACAAAGTGTGTGTTGTTTTGTTGTATATAGTTGTGGACGACTTTTTTCCAATAAATTAACTTGATAAACTCTTGTTTTTCCGTCTGGCGAATAGATTCCGGGTGTGTTAGTCCCGTCTCCTGTGACAATGGCTTCGCTCTTTTGTTCCTTGGTTAACTAGACAATTATAATATCTTCCATAAGAGGCATTGCCAAAGTACAGTATATACATCCTCTATATCAACAACTGGGCAGCATTGTCATTAGATACAAGGTATTAGTCACTCGTCGCATGAAGAGATCAATGGGGCATGTTGACTTTTCGCTTTCTCCGCTTAGAACTGAATGTACGTTTAAACATGCAGCCTTCTTAGGCAAATAGGGTTGGAGCTAAATTGTTGACAATATCAGACCACCCACAAGGAAACCCTACTATGCAAGTGCCTGCAATCATTTCTTCATCACATTGTATTGCAAACGCTCATTCCTCATGAATACATCGGACAATATTCTGAAATTGGATAAATATGCTCTCGTATGGCACATGTATGACCTTTCAAATAGCTTGGTATGTAAAAGACCAAAAGATTGTGTTTCAATTAAAGTCTATTAGTAAAACATCTAAATAAAGGATTTGTATTATTGCAGAAATGTTTTTTATTGATAAATTACTATATGGTCAGTAAATTGACTGATTAGAGCTTGTACAGGATTTTATTTTACAATCCGAGTGTACCCCCAGCAAAAACAAAAATGTCAGTTCATTATGCCATCCTAAAACGTAAGAAAGTTATTTATTGTAACCCTATAACCCCTATGTAGAGCCATTTTAAATGTATAACAAAGGTGTGAAATAAAGAAGGACAATGCATTTCAAGACTGCACTATATAAACTAGTAAAATCTGATGAGCGAAACCACCTTATTGCATTATATACTGTATTCCAACGTCTATTAAATGTAAAAATGGGTGCTACCAATGAAGCTAGCACAAATAATAGATTACCTTCGATGCCCCGTCGGACAGACTAACACCTTTGTCATCCACTTGAAGAATCATGTCTTGGGTCCAGACTTTTCCTTTGGCATCAAGTAACTTTAGTTTTCGGATTCCATCGTCTACCGTTAACATCGCATCTTTCCGGTCCAACACAAAAGTGGTCAAGTGCTAAACAGCACAGAGATTGGATATGTACAGTATGTTAGTATTTAGTTAACCGACATTGTTAAAATGTATTTAGAATGTAGCGTCATTTTTTTCTATATTTTACAAGCTTGCTTCTTGGTCAGGATCATAAAACAAAGCTGCAAGTAAATTATCTATGAATTTTCTATCTTTTTATAGCCCCTTTAAAAAAAAAAAAGTGCCAAGGACTTTCCACCACAGACAATCAACACTTAAATCAACCTATGTTTATTGCGTTGGGTTCGGTTATTGTAATTAAAGTATATTTAGAATTTTGAACTAGTATCATCTTAACAAAAAGGAATTTGAAAAGAATGCAAATGGTGCTTTGTACCCGACATAGGAGTGAGAGAAAGGGTATAGTGGCACTCCTAATACCTCCAAAAAAACTACAACCTCAAATCTACAATAGTATTTGTTATACCTTCACAATTCTTTATTGAACATAACTTATTTAAAAAGTCTACATTTAGGTCCAGCCAAACAGTGCCATCTACACCCTGTGGGTTACTCTTAATTGGAATAGGTGTGTCCCCATACATTTACATGGTATCACTTCAAACAAAGGCATGACTTTTTCCTGTAACCATGTAACCCAATGGTGTTTTGGCTTCAGACCAACACGCGTTTCGCCTCCATCTTAACAGCACTTCACCCGGAAAAACGCATGCCAATATTTGACGTTCTACCATGTAAAAGGTGTGTGGACAGGCTTATTCCAAATAAGAGTATCCTACAAGAAGGCAAAAAATTAGCATGAAAGATGCTGCGGCCGTGATGAGAACGCGCGAGCAAGGAAATGATGCTGGCACTGCTCGCGTGGTATCACGGCAACAGATACCGGATATCAAGGGATACGTGTGAACCAGTGACTTCTGAGAGGAGTATGACTGTACAAGAAGAATGCTGCAGCAAATTAAGTGATGAATAGGGCTGGTCCTATCTTCTGGTGCCAGTCGTGAGATATACTTATCCATTCGAACAGCCAAGGTATATGTAAAAGTGGGGAGCTCCGTTACAGTGGTGATAAATCCCAAAGGCTACAAAATAGAAGTACCAATTGCCACTTGTGTGTGCGGGTATAAAAAGATCATGACTGACTCGTAACACCTCTAGATAGAGACATTGTATTGTGGTGTTTGAATATTGATGAGTAGCCCACTGGGACCAGGTGGCACTATTTGGCTGGACCAAAATGTAGACTTTGGCAAGATCATTTGCACACTTAAACAATTGTGTACCAGATGCTCTGCGATTGTGAACAGAGACTATATTAATGTATTTATAGAGGGTAACTTAAAATGTATATAAATGTCTAGTGATTGTCCAAATGTGTAAGGAGTTGGTGCAATTAAAAGTAACTAATATGGCGGCTCACATTTCTATCAATTTGAATGCGTATTATAGGGAACTGGAACCAGCAGTATTTATCTAGGTATTTTTAAATCAGTTATAAGCTCAATAAAAAGGTATAAACAAATACTATTGTAGATTGAGGTTATAGTTTATAGGTTTTTTTTAGGAGATACTGGGAGTGTTCGAATACGCTTTTCTCTCTTTTACCCATACTGTATGTTGAATATTTTCAGAGTTGGAGCACGGCCTTTACATTTTAAAGTTATTTACCCAAATTTACATGTATACTGGTTTGTAGCAGACGCTACAAACTTATGCTTTCATTTTTGGTAACAATAAAGTTACTGAATATTACATAACAAAAGTTTAAATAGCGCAAAAACAAAAAGCAAACAGAGGTCGTGCAGCAAAAATATTACCCACTAACAAGCAACCTGTTACAAACGGCAAACATACATTACCTCCACATGATACTGAGAGGTTTCCGATATGCTGCTGACGCTATCACGGGAATAACCTTTCCTTTGCTCTGTTAGAGAAAGAAAAGACACTATTTCAATGTGCACGGTGTAAAGGGTGTAACAGCAGCCTTTCCACAAAACAAAACGTCGAAAAAGAAAGTAGTTGGTCAAAAACTGGAAACCAATGGATGAATCATAAAGGGCACATTATAGCACCACTACGAAAATAGCGAAACCCCAACTGGGAATCATATTTCAAATGCAGAATATCCCATCAGTGATCTCAGAATTCAGATCCTCAAAGGAAAAGTTAAAGTCTATTTATAGGTGCGTTCCCATGTAAAATCAGACATGCTTTTGTGAAGACTTTACCACTCTAACTGACTTCCCAAGCAAAATGAATAGCAAAAAAAAAAAAAAATGTTGGCCAATTAATAACAAGCTGAATATTTTAGGGGCTTCTGAATGGGGAATTATGTTATGTAACTGGAGGCTTTTTTTAACCCTTATCCCACCATGTTCTTAACAGAGCCAATAAAGATCAGGAGAGGAGGAGAAAGAACTCTGGCTGTGCAAACCTGCTGAATACAGTGAGGGACATCAGCAAGTAGCCACAGAAATTTGCCCTCAGCATAGAACCCCATCGAATACTGATAGGAGGTGGAGATATTGAATGTGGAATACAAGGTCTCCTGTTCTGCGGACCATCTGCTTTTGACTCTGGCAACCTCTGGTCTCTGGGAGAGTTTACAGAACGTCTGTTCAGTATTAGGCTGCGCTTATAGTGCCGGCGACCCGACGTCGCAGCAAAACAAATGTATTGCCGATGTCGTGTGCGCCAATAGTAGAAGCGCCGGCACCAAGCGCAGCCTTAGAATTAACCAGGCGAATTTGGAGGGGTCAAGTAGAGGTCTTTCTGAAATCGGTCCTTATGCTACTGAAATTACATTTCCCCTGGCAGGACCCCAGTGTATTATTTACATAAACCCAAGATATGACTCCCTTTATGATACAAACTTGCCAGATAAGCTAGGCAGTCTATCAAGGGCTTGGAGGAATTAAATATCTACAGTATCTCCTAGAAAAAAAGTATGTATGTTTCAAGATGACCCTCGTCCCCATGTAGCTCTACTTATTTCAGTCTCTCTCAGTCACTGTCCCCAAGAGCATCTTTGAGCTAATGCAGAAACAACTCTATAAATGCATATGGGGCACATTAAAAGGCCTTCTTATCATAGTTAAATAGTTGATGAGGTTGAAAAAATACATACGTCCATCAAGTTCAACCTATACTAAACTGATACTTTGTACTATATCTATACTTATTTATTGATCTAGAGGAAGACGAAACAAAAAAAAACCATGGTCATATCGAATGAAATCTCATAAGGGGAAAAATAAATTCCTTCCCGACTCCAAGAATTGGCAATCGGATTACTTCCCATGTTTACTAATTTGGTATATCCCTGTATACCTTTCCTTTCTAAAAAGATATCCAACTTTTTTTTTGAACAAATCTATTGTATCTGCCATCACAGTCTCCATGGGTAATGAATTACACATTTAACTGCCCTTACTGTAGAGAACCATTTCCTTTGTTGCTGGTGAAATCTCCTTTCCTCCAACCTTAAGGGATGCCCCCGAGTCCTTTGTACTGCCCGTGGAATGAATAGTTCTTTAGAAAGCTCCTTGTATTGCCCCCGAATATATTTGTATATAGTTATCATACCCCCTCTTAGACGCCTCTTTTCTAATTTAAATAAATCTAATTTAGCTAGCCTCTCCTCATAAGTTAGACTGTCCATTCCCTTTATTAATTTGGTGGCTCTTCTCTGCACTCTCTCTAGTTCCATAATTTATTATTTTCTAAGGAGTGGTGCCCAAAAGTGTGCTCCATACTCAAGGTGTGGTCTTACTAATGCTTTGTAAAGGGGCATAATTATGTTTACTTCCCTTCCATCCATTGCCCGTTTGATGCAAGATAAGATCTTGTTTGCCTTTGCAGCTACTGCATGACTTTGGGCACTATTGCCAAGTCTGCTGTCTACAAGCACTCCTAAATCCTTCTCCATCAAGGATTCCCACAATTTATCCCCATTTAATTTGTAAGTCGCCTGTTTATTCTTGCTTCCCAAATGCATTACCTTACATTTATCTGTATTAAACCTCATCTGCTATTTACCTGCCCAAGTTTCCAGTCTCTCGAAGTCCTTCTGGAGAGAAATGACATCCTGCTCTGATTCTACTACCTTACACAATTCAGTATCAGCAAAGATGGAGACTTTGCTCTCGATGCCAACCTCAAGGTCATTAATAAACAAGTTAAAAAGCAGGAGCCCCAGTACCGATCCCTGAGGTACTCCACTCACGACCTTACCCCAACCTGAAAAAGTTCCATTTATGACAACCTGCTGTTGTCTATCCTTCAACCAGGTTTTCAATCCAGGTGCATATATTTTTACTGAGTACAATTTTCATTATTTTGTACATCAACCTTTTTGTGTGGAACCGTATCAAAAGCCTTTGCAAAATCCAAGCAGACCACATCAACTGCATTACCTTGGTCTAAAGTCCTACTTGCCTCCTCAAAGAAACAAATAAGGCTAGTTTGGCATGATGTATCCTTCATAAATCCATGCTGACTGTTACTAATAATTTTGTTTTCAATTAGGTATTCCTGAATATTATCCCGTATTAAACCTTCAAGTAGTTTCCCCACTATTAAAGTCAGGCTTACAGGTCTGTAATTTCCCGGTTGTGATCTAGCCCCCTTTTAAAAATAGGCACCACATCTGCTTTACGCCAATCTTGTGGTACGGAGCCTGTGGAAATGGAGTCCTTGAATATTAAATGTAATGGTTTGGTTATTACTGAAATTAACTCCTTGAGAACTGGATGTATGCCATCAGGGCCAGGTGCCTTGTTTACTTTAATTTTTACAAGCCGCCTATGAACTTCGTCCGCCTATGTGTGACGATGGAGGATTTGGCCCGGGATTAACGGGGTTACCCCCCAATTGGCCACCCTTTAACCTCGCCAGGGAGACAAGGGGTTAACTGGGCTGAGGCCCAGAAATGTGATTTAACCCTTGTTATAACATGAAAATGCTTATTCCCCTGTTCCCCCCATGTTTTATTATTTCTGGATCAGTGTCTGCATACCACACACACTGGGACTTAAGGGGTTAATAAGCTACAGTTTAAGAAAATACCACTGTATTGTGTTTTTTCAGGAAATCTGGACTTCAAAAGGCTTAATTGAAGTTGAATGTGAAAAGCAGAAGGTTTTTTTTTTAGTGTACAGTATGTTAATACCTGTTTGCAGGAAGCTAGAGTGGGGGTGAGCATTATAACTCACACTTACAAAGGCCTCTGATTCAGGAGGTCTGGGCCTTAGGTGTGACACATAGCACCAGTGACCAAAAGGTAACTGCCCTAATTGTTTATGCGGGAGGCAGGAACCAAGAAACGGAGTGTTTGTTCTTCACACTTACAATGGAAGCCAAAAGCCTGCTTCAAAGGGTTTATTGATGGGGGTAGGGGTGGGGCTACCCCAAGCAGGAAATCAGAATGAGTGACCTTATTAAATATAAGAATATTATGAGATGTCCTTGGCTGAACATGCTAAGAGTTACCTATGTGCAGTGGTCGACAAATCACCAAAAAATCTACTCGCCACACAAAAAAAATCTACTCGCCACCTAGTACCAAACGTGTGCTGCTTGGGCCAATAGGAGCTCGCCACGATGTTAAATCCACTCGCCCGGGGCGAGCAAATGTATAGGTTTGTCGAACACTGCCTATGTGTATTAGTGACACCAAGCCCCCCCTGGGGAGTCTAATCACTGTATCCCTAGCAGCTACTAAAGGCCAGATATTAATATCTCTCGTAATGTTAATATTACACTGTAATGTTTGCTCTCTCTGGAAGCGTCAGGTGTGACGGAATGAATTAATATGTCTCACCTGCCTGTACGTATTACTGAACTGCAGTTATGAGGTGATTTGCAGTAAATATGAAATTTTGGTTGAGTTCTGAGAAACTGCAAACCCCCCGCTATGATAATAAGCAGGAAGGCTAGAATTTACATAGCCTGGTCATCAACGGCTAAATTGCTAATTGTTTATGCTTGGCCCAACTGACCAAAGGAACTAACCAGTTTAAGTGTGACATTTCACACTGAACCCTGGAAGTCCAAAATTAGCTTCAAGAGCTTCAAAAGGACTTTTGCTAGACGGCTCGGCGCCGTGATTGGGAGGGAAGGGTTAAAATGATATATAAGTCAGAGCCACCCTTTTACCCATTGTCTTCATGTGTTCATTGTCTTCATGCCTGCATGTCATCAGGCCTGTTGTGCTATACCATCTTGATTGCTGAGAAGAAATGCCATGCAATGTCTTGGGCTGATTGCTGTATGAAACTGCCAGTCCAGATGGGATTGTTTTCATCATTTTCATCTTTTAAGTAAGTGTCTATATTTTGCTGTTATTTGTACATTTTTGTGTGTTCACCTTTATCAAGGAATAAATTATATTTTTATCATATCTAAGTCTCGTCCCAGTTCAAACCCAGGTATATATATATTTATATATATTTTTTGTGTAAATTACAGCCTGTCATAAGCTACCGTGACACTATGAACCAATTGTTCATTAATATGGAGGTTGTGGCTTCCTCCTGCGGCACTACTATTGAACTTGATTCTTCCCTGGTAAACACAGAGGCAAAGAATTTGTTTAATACCTCTGTTTTTTCCTTATCTCCAATAATCTGCCTGCCCCTCTCACACTAAAAGGGCCCTATATTTTCTTTTCTCATTTTGTTGTTATTAAAAAGGTACTTAAAGAACTTTTTAGGGTGATCTTACTTTCTATTGCAATCTTTTTTTCATTATCCATTTTTACTAATTTGATTGCCCTTTTGCAATTTTTGTTACATTCCTTATAATTCTGATACAATGCCTCTGGCCCTTCTGACTTAAAGAATCTAAACGCCTTCCTCCACTGCTAATTTATATTCACAAGGTCTCTACATTTTCATAAACATCTTCCTTTATTATAGGTTTTAGATCCGGTTTAACATATAAACATACTTCTCCTCCTCTTCTATTTGCTCAATCATTCTGAAATATGGAATAACCCTCTAAATTAACAGGCCAATCAGGTGTTTCATCCAACCATGTTTCAGTAATGCCTATGATATCATACTGCTCCCTTGCAGCTATTAATTCAAGTTTCCCATTTTATCTGTCAGGCTTCTTACATTAGCAAGCATGCATTTAAGTTTTTTTCAGCCTGTACTATTATCTTATCTGCTCCTTCCTTTCTGCGCCAACTTGGTTTAGTCTTTAGAAGTTTTCTAGTATTATCTGTATTTACTATGAGTGTTTTGCTGCTTGTCAAACTCGCCCTTGCCCCCATTCTACCTCCATAACCCCTTGTTTCCTAATCTATTCTATTTAGTTTATCGGTTTAATTCCCCTCCACCCTCCATCCTAGTTTAAAATCTCCAACCTTTTTAACATTCTCCCCCCTAGCACAGAAGATCCCTCTTCATTGAGGTGCAATCCGTCCCAAGAATAAAGATGGCACCTCTCAGAAAAGGAGTCCCAGAGCTCTAAAAACCCAAAACCCTCCTTCCTACACAACTTTCTTAGCCATGCATTAACCTCCCTAAGCTCAGAAAACACTACCTTGGAGGTTCTTGCCTTAAGCTTTTGGCCTAGATCCCGGAAATAATTATTTAGGACCCTCCATCTTTCCCTAACTTTGTCACTGGTGCCTACATGTACCAAGACTGCCAGGTCAATCCCAGACCCTCCAAACAATCTGTCTACCCGATCCACAATGTGCCGAACCCGAGCATCTGGGAGACAACAAACCGTTCGGTTCATGTGGTCATGGCAACAGATTGCCCTATCTACCTTCCTAATAATTGAGTCCCCTACCACCACCATCTGCCTTGGTATCTGACCATCCTGAGACCCCACTGTTCTGGAGGAACTATTTCCCTGGCTGCTAGAGGAATCAGTCTCCCCCAGCCTTGCCATCCCTGCCCTGACACTACCAATATCTTCACTCAACATGGCAAATCTATTGGGATGGGTCAGCTCAGAATTGGCCTGCCTCTCCCTATTGCCCCCTATTGTTATCGTAACAAATGCTATGGTGGATAAGGTTTGTCTTAATTTCATCACTATTATATAGCGGCACATTTAAGAAATATTTCATATACTGGCTTCATCCTCATTCTAGAAAGATTGTGTTGTAATTGAGTTTGTGGTGTCGTCAACTTTATGACATACTATGGATACCTAAGACACCAAACACTCAAGAGTCAGAGATCTCATCAGTCTTTATGGGTCCTGCACATCTTTCCCGTCTCACAACCCCCATTGTTAGGATCAAGGCTTTTAACCCATGGGATGGTCCTGCTGGTTTTATTATTTTGGCGTAAACTTTGCATTTTCAGACTGGGCCATTTTTTCCTCCTCTTATACACTTCCGAGTCCCTCCAGGAAAATGTTAATATACCAAACTCAGAAGGAAGGGTTCAAGAGCTTTTCACTTACTTAGAAAGGATGCTTTCCAATCCTGCATACTTAACCTCCCCCTCAATCATTCTCCAAATGTAAATATATGGATAAATGGGAAGCAGAGTTGGATAGGGACTTTGCAAAGGAGGAAAGGAGTTCCACCTGGATGGCCACCTCCAAGACCTGACTTGATTAGTCATGGTTACTAAAGAAAATGCCTAGAACATACTATATAGGCGACATCACAGATCGCAACGTCATGCCATGTTTATTTCCGCCTCTGTGTTGGAGAGGATGGGGGGGGGGGGGGGGGGGGGGGGGGCGCGGCGCACAGGCTATAACGGGAACATATATCCTTGGACTCCAAATACTGGGCAACTTTTTTTCACCGTGCTCCAAACTGGTCACACATCTAGTGGCAGCAAGTGGGTAGAGATCTAGCCTTCCCTCAACTGCCAAATGGCGAGCCAGAGTGTGGGACCTCAGGAATATGGAGAGACTCATAATAGAAATACACAGGATTAAGATGCGAGAATATTATACACGGTTTTATTGGTCTCACACACAAACTTTAAAAACAGACAATTTTATACCAGCTTCCTTTTTGGGATTTTTCCACAAGAATCTTTTTCTGTTTAGGATTTTGTTAATGTTATTAGAAGTAGAACATCTTTAGGCACCCGTACACTTAGCATGGTCAGTTCAAGTTAATAGGCTGTAAGGGGCCTCCCAGTGCCAGAAGCTATCTTATGGCAGCAGCCTGCTTAGCAGACATGGGCCTGGACCGTCACACACAATTATATGGAAGGTTATTCAAGTGCTCTACAATTCCATCCATATTAAGTGTATATACAGAGACTTTCTGCCCGTTTCTCAGCTAATGACAAATCGTATATCACTTATTTTTACATTTAATGCGCGACACATCACTAAACCCCTTTAACCTCCAATACCCGGGTTTTTACATGGGAAATGTAAATGACTGTAGCAAGATTATTGCATACAAGTGTACGTGCTACAAAAATGGTAAGACCATTACCATCAAAACTGCGTCAAGTTGTGTAGTTCTTCACTGTCCTGGAACTGGATAATTTATTTCTCTGTATTTTCCTGCTCTCAGGCTGCCAGCCCCCCCAGCTAAAGTTACATGTTTTCCCTGCTCTGAAGCAGCCAGAGCTGTGTATATTGCAACATAGTTGTTACAAGTAATCACTGTTTGAGATTGTTTTAGTCCCCCCCCCTTGCCTTATCTGCATATTGCTATGCCCCTTAGTGTGTACCTGTCTGACAGGAAAGTGTGTTCTCTCTTTTCAACAAGCAGCCAAAGTGAGTAAACACTTCTTCCGCTGCTCCCTCAAAGGAAATCCTTTTTACCTTCCCCTCAGAGAAGCACTTCCACATAGCAGGATACCTTCCTCTCATAGCAGATTTCTCTTGTCAGGAGAATAACCTATTACAATCCACATATAGAACTTTTACATTTCTGTTAACTCCCCACAATAAAGTTGAAGAAAATAGAAGGACTTTGTGTGCTTTAAAAGGGGACGACTTAGGCTAAGTCCATAGTGGATCCAGCCGGGCGGAAGCGCGCTGAGGCTGAGGAAAGCGGGTGCTTTCCCTGGCCTTAGACCATGCGCCGTCCGGGGGCGTGTCGGGGGGGGGAGGGGGCTGTGACATCACGGAGCTGGTTCGCCCTCATTGGGCGAACCGCTCACGTGACCGGCCCTGCGCTCCGGCGAGCGCAGAAACGAAAGATTAGATAAGACACACGCTTCTGCAAGTGTGCGGAAGCGTGCGCGAACCCCTGCTAAAAGCCGCTCTCATTGCGGCTGCAGTTGCTCACTGCCGAGCAGCAGCGCGCCTCAGCACGGGCCAGCGCCTAAGCGCTGACCATGCCCGAGGCCTTAGGCAGAGTCCCCGCTGCCGCTGAGCACGCTCATGCTTGGAGAGCGCTCCAAGCATGAACGCCGGGTGTCCTTGCGGTTTGGGCTGGCGGGCATTGCAAGTAGTTGAGCGCGCTAGAAAGTAAGATTTTATTGTTTATCTAAGCGCCGAGCGTGTGTGCCCGCGCACCGCGTGATCGGGAACTTACATATATCTATATATATGTAAGTAACCGCGGCAAGCGCTGCCTGCTCAGCGCTAGCGGGCCGCAACCCTAAACTACATGGATTTACTCACATGCTACATATGAGCCTGGGTCCAGAATATTGACCGTTTATTAAAATCCATCATGACTACAAATTAAAATAAAAGGTAAAATAGATCAATACTACTCACGTCTGCTGGACTAAAGGTTGGCACAATCTAAATCCTTAGTGTATATTTAAAAAAAAAACAAAAAAAAACTAGTTTATAGGAAACATGGATTAACTTATTTTTTTAACTATGTGTTGTAAGTACTCTTTGATAAAGTTCCTGTACGGAACGAAACGCGTCAGAGGTGTTCTCTGTGATGTGATGTGCAGCACTACAGTGCAATAAAATTGCTTTTATTCAAATTGCATTTGGCTGAGTTCCTGAGGCTGTGACCACCCATCAACTACACTTTATATTTCTGCTACTATCGGTGTGGAGCACGCAGACTACAACGCGGAGCTGGGAGCTGAGCCTCAAGGTTTTCCTCCCCCTGGTGAGCAGACCTCTATCTTCAAACTTTGCCTGCTCACGGAGATACAGGATCGCTGAGACGCAGCATTTCCCTCCAAACACGTCAGTCGCATAGCCGACGGCCCTCGGTGATGACGTCAGACGCTACCGCGACACCCGAGGAGACTGGATCAACCAGGCACACACGGGATTGGGTTGATGCACTTGACTCCTGCTCCAAAAAGTTGATGGAGCTAATTATCCAGCAAAAAAATAAAGAAAAATCCATCCTAATGGCAGAGATCAAAATCCTTCAGACTAAGTTGCGACCATTCAGTCGAAGGGAGCAATTTATTAAGAATGATAAGACACTGTCATCAAATATCGATATATCAGAAAATACCATTAGTGAAAAGAAACAACAAAAATTCGAAAGGGATAGGATTGATTACACTAAAAATCAGGTGTACTGCTGGCAAAAACCGGTCGTTGTACGGGAGACTATGAGCTCCAGCACACCAAGGGGAAGGAGTCAAAATCCTAAACGAGGGACAACAAATGCCCCAAACAAATCTATTCTTAAAATAAACGTGTTTGAAACCTCCATTTTTTTGAGTCCGATTATTCGGACCCTGAACCCAGGTTTCATTCGGTCTCTTTTGATAAATCAAAAGAACATTCTAGAGACCGTGAAGTGACAAATTATGATAACAATGCCACCACCCTCTTGTTCTACATATAAGCCAATAGAACATCTGGCAACCCTCCTCGGCTTTTTTAGAGATGGGCACAAAAGCCGGGGAGAACGCGCAGATCAAAGAGGAAACGAGGGGGGGCAAGGCCAAACAAACGCAAGAAGTACGACTAGGAGTGCCCAACATGTTATTAATATTTCTGGTATGGAATTAACCCTAGATCAATTGTCCCTCCTCAATAAGGGTCTGGCTTTGCTCCAAGTCAAAATTTCAAACTATTTGAAACCATCATTGATTTGCAAAGGTTCAACACGTAAGCTAGCTTTGAAAAATATTTGCTGCTAAAGATGGTTCTGCAAAATAGCTAGCATAGACAGTGGCATTGTAGAAACTAATCCTACTACTACCACAGATACACATAGTTTAAAATTCAAGAAGTGTGTGCCCTTTCCGATATGACTCCCTATTGGAACAACAAGGCGAACCCTTATGACATACTCCCAATCTTTTTTTGGCAATCAGGATTCTGGCTTCGCCCGAAATCTTTATTTTCCCTAGTTTCAATAGGGGTCATCAATTACCACATTTGAACACTTAGTTGAACGCGACCTGCGCATATTAGCAAGGGGTTTTCCTGCTCTAAAGTGCCAATGGTAACTGACATACACAGAAACCAAGAAATTGAATGCATTAAGAAACATCATGATATTGTACTTAAAAGTGCAGACAAGGGCGGGGCTCTCGTTATTTTATCAAAAGATCAATATTTACGGAAGCGATGAGACAGCTAGGGGACAGTAATACATATCAACTTCTTAGAGTAATCCATCCAATACCAACTTGACCTGTTTGAGCTACTGGACATGGGAAAAATTCTCAATGTATTAACAAAAGAATGTGACTTCTTTCCTGTCCACAATCCCGTGATTCCGATATTTCACCATCTCCCAAAGATCCATAAATCGCTGGTCACCCTCCTGGTCGTCCAATTTATCGAGCATTGGATCTTTGGGAGATGGACTATCGCGTAGTGGGACAGGTTCCTACAACCACTAGTATTTAATTTACCTTCTTTCATAAGAGATACCACGGACTTCATTGCCAGCATACAGGAGATCACTTGGCACAGGGAGTACTGTGGTCACCATGGATGTGACCTCCCTGTACTCCATTATTGAGCACAATCACGGCCTTGCGGCCATTAAACACTTTCTTGATTTATCCACTCTATCTATATTACACTGCACTTTTTTATTAGAATCTATATCCTTTTTACTCACCTCACAATTATTTTTTATTTGATAACCACTTTTATTACAAACACTAGCACTGCTATGCACGAGTTTTGCACCGTCATATGCTAATTTATTTATGGGGTTTTGGGAATCACAATTTATATCCACGATCACAATCCATTCCGTCACAACATTGTTTACTTTAGGATATATATCGATGATTTATAATTTATTTGGGAAGGTGATGAGTCTTCACTTTTTTTCTTTTATTGAACATTAGCACTAATAACTATAATCTTAAATTCACGTACCAACACAACATTATAATATTCATTTCCTTGATCTACTCCTGTATGTTACGGTGAGATGAATATACAAACGATATTTACAGGAAAGAAAATTCTAGAAATACATTCTCAATGCGCATAGTTGCCATCCGCGCTCCTTCATTAGAAACATCCGGTGCCCAATTCGTCAGGTTAAAGAGAATCTGTTCGGATAATAATGTTTTCATTCAAAGGGCCAAAGAGATGTCAAAAAGATTCTTGGAGCGAGGGTATTCTGCTCAGATTTGATTCTGCATTTGAAAGCAAATAAAATGGATAGAAGCACTCTCATTCGCAGAACCCTAGAAAAACATTCGTCCAATAGATTGCGAGATTCATTCAAAATACAAACAGTCCCATGTTCATTAGCACATTCGTTCACAGTCACAACAGATATGTAACATCATTGCCAAACATTGGCACACATTGTCTCTTGATGAAGACATTAGAGACATTGTGAAGAGTGGCCCAAATTTTCATATCGCAAAGCGAAGACACTAGCTCTTACTTGTCCCGAGTATGTTCGTTTCTGGATCTAATGCTACCAGCATAATAGTATCCCCAAGGGTTTTTCGATGTGGGAAGTGTTCAATGTGTAGGTACGCTGTTTCAAAAAAGATTCATTCTGTACACAATGATTGTAAAAAGTATTATTTGAAATCCTTTTTGAATTGTAATTACACATGTTGTATATGTCTTGAATTGTACCTGTGGACTTCAATACGTGGGCCGCACAATAAGACCCCTGAAAACTAAATTGCGGAACACGTCAGGTTAATCAAAAAAAGGACACCAATCACCCGTGTCCAGACACTTTTCATCATGCCCATCGGGCAATATTACTAGTTTTTCTTTTCATGCCATAGAACATGTTCCATGTCTTCCCAGAGGTGGAAATAGGGAAAATGTATTGAATCAAAGAGAGATGTATTGGATACACACTCTAAACCTCTTCATCCCTATGGGATCAATGTCGAATGGGAGTTGAAACACTTCCTGCAGGGTTGAGTAATGAAAGTCTTGGGAGTGTGTATACCATTCATCCCATATACAACAATTCACCTCATATACTCTAGGAGTTAATAATACCACAAAGATGGATCCTTTTTCCTTTTCCTTGCCAAATAATTTTTCATTGCATATATATCTGCATTACATATATGCAATATTAATGCTTTGTACATACCACCTATGAACGTTCAGCTATGATTACTTTCTATAAATATATTATGATGCTCTATGTTCATTAATTAATAGAACTTAGTCATTGATGTGTTGTACAAGTCTGTTTGACATTGTCCCCCGCAGTTCTCCTCCATATATATTTCTATCCTTGTGTTTTTTCATACAAATGTTCAAGGATGTTGCTTTTGTTATTATATATGCTGCTACTCACTGATCTTTGTTTTTAATCTATATGTTTGTGTTGTATCCTATATGTTATCACGGTAGTTGGGTTGTTCCAAATTAGACACTTTGATGTTTACACAGCACCCTCGTTATTGTCAAGCACTGATTTGCGATTGACATTATCTGTTTTGCATTTTGTGTTGACCATCATGTTAGGAACTGTGTATATAACATTTCAGTGTGAGAGATCTTTGTACTCTTTGATAAAGTTCCTGTACGGAACGAAACGCAGAGGTGTTCTCGTGATGTGATGTGCAGCACTACAGTGCAATAAAATTGCTTTTATTCAAATTGCATTTGGCTGAGTTCCTGAGGCTGTGACCACCCATCAACTACACTTTATATGACTTCACAACTTGCCAGGCCCCCTAGCTGCAGTGGAAGCAGTGTATGCTGGGAGATGGTGGTGAAAGGGCCGGCCTTAGGGCGAGGCGGTCTCCTCGAGTCCTGCACTCCCTCCTCTCGTCTGCGCCGGCAGGCATCCAACTGCCGCTCGACCTGAGGGGTGACCTGGAGGGGGCACGGAAACCCTGGACCGGCTGGCCGCTTCTCACCGAGAGGTGTGCGGCTTTTTTTAATTTTTTTGCCGAGGGGCGGTGTTACTTTCTTCTGTAGCATCGCGTTGCCATGATGACAATCCTATGACGGCACATTGCCATGGCCACATTATGTAAGTACCCGTAACTTTTTCCCACGGAGGGTCCCGCTGTCAGCGTGCCGCCGCGTGTGCTCACACGTGGTATTTATTTGTGGTATGCTATACGGTGGATGTTTTTTTTTTATCCACCATAACTTATTTAATGTGGGGTTGAAGCCTATTCCTGCTTCATATTGCAAAGCCAGTATCCAACCTTACACTGATGAGACCCAAAAGGTCAAAACAGTCGTCTCAGAGTAGGTTACTGGCTCTGCACTTCTTTAACTCAAGCTGTGCTGAAAAGCTGTCTAATGCGGCAGGCATAAGCTTATAGGGGTCTACGCTAAAAGGAGCAATCCAAGCCGTTTCTCCCCCTCCCCCCCACCCCTTAATTTTTTTAATACAGGTCTGAAGCAGCCGGGGACCCCCTGCTTCCTGAGTTACATCCGAAGGGGGCGCCGTTATCTCTGCCGTTTCCAGCTTCCTCATCACATGGGCCAATAGGAAGCTTCACTGGATGACATCACAGCTTCCTATTGGCCTGCTGAGCCCGAGAGCTTTGAAAAGCAGCCATTTAGTGGACCCTGAAGTGGCTTCCAGCACCCACTATGAAGGCAAGTTCTTATGGAAGCAGGGGGCCCACGGAGCTGAAATTAACGGGGTTCAGTTCCGGAGACTCTCCGCTTCAATTCTGTATTTTAAAAAAAATGGATTTGACACAAAAGTTGACACATTGTGTGCTCATTTGCATATCATTTCCCAGAATCCCTGGCTGCAGTGGAAGCACTGTATGCAAAGAGATAATGGGGAAATGCAGCGTTGCAGACATGTCTGGCATGTGAATGTGCTCACAATTGATATTTATATTTGCTGGATTTCTTAACTCAAATGCAGGGTTGATATTCTTGATTCCCTACATTGAGAACACAGCACAAACTCGCCTTGCGCGTGTGCTTTATCCCCCCCCCCCCACCCTCCCCTCAGCCAGTGACATTTTGATGAATGTAGAAAGTTGCCTAGACATAAAAAGGTGTCCAATATCTTTATTAGAATATTTGGAATAACGAGATTCATATCAATACGTTCTGGTGAATTGGCCGCATGTAACGAGTGTGTCCGGCTCACTCCTAGGTTTGAGTGACAAATGGCTTTCTGTCCTTTCCAACCTCAAAAACATTGAGTGTTTCGTATCATTTGAGTCGTAGAGTCGTAAAAATGTCACAAAGATCTATTTGTTATTCTTGTGAATCGTTGTGACACTCATGATATATCTTTATAGTCTGTAAATCTACACAATCTTGTGGGCTATTGTCCTGGCCACCCGCATGGCATTTCCACAACACAAAGACCTCCCTTTCAAGTTGTCAGAGAAGAATTGTGGTGTCATATTTCAATCCCCCCCCCCCCCCCCATGCACTTGCAAGACCAGGCTTTGACCCCAGATAACCTCTAATCAACCACATAGAACTAGGCGTGGTCAGTGGTTTAACCTGCCATAAAAACAATGCAAGTATTTTTGTAGACAATTTGCCACTACCATTAACCTCTGATGTGCCCGGTTTATTAAAATGCTTACTACTGGCTCTCATTTTTCATTACCATAGTGATTGGCCATTTCCGAATTCCAACCTTTGACCCCTACAGGCATAATATAACTGCAATGTAATTCATTAATGGGGATTAGGAATGACATTGAGAGAAATAAGTAGGTACGTGTGCAGTTCTCATGTGCTTTTCTATTGCAAAATTGGTTTTCTTTTTGCAATCCTAAAGAATATTTACATTTATTCATATATTTATTGGTGCACATATAGAAGAAGAATTCACCATTCTACAAAGGATTTTCCAATTACTTGTACTTTTTTGGCTCAAGCATTCCAATAATTGGTAATCCAAACCAAACACACAGCCGTTCTATGCACAGAACAGCTGTACAGCCCTGCTATGCAAACCGATTCCTCTGAAGATCAAAGTACTATTCGGTTCAGGAATAAACCAGCAATTTACCTTAAACATAGAAGAGAATAAGAGCAAGGTTCACTGTGCCGGGACAAATACCACCAGTCCAAAATTATCCTTCTTACCATAAAGAGCCTTTGCGCTGGTTCTTGAAGGCGGTCCTTTGTCAGACTTTACAGATGGTGACAATTCATAACCACTGTAAGAAAAGATTTTAGTTTGGTTCAGATTCAAGTCTGCAAGAAACCCGACACACTCCCAGAGCCCGAGGCTTGGTACTCCGCTGTGTTATTAAAAGCACAATGCCTTTCAGAACATATCAACGATGACATGATGAAAAGTAGTTTGAGGCAGCAGGGAAAACTTGCCGTGTAATAAATAAATGCTAATGTCATGAAATACATGGTCAAAACAATAATAATATATATACACACACACACACACACACACACACAACTATAAATCCTTCACAAGCGCACAGTGTTCAGATTCCGAATACAAATGACGTGTTTCCGAACACACAACCTACAAAGCTTTTTTTGTTCAATCACGGAGTGGTAAAAGCGCACTGAAATCAATGCCAACATTTCCCGCGCAGGAAGAGAAATAGTGAAAGCATAAGACCCACAAAGAAGAAAAAGTAAATTTAGCAAAGTAAATAAAAGAAAGCAAACTTACTTTGTTTGAGTAGAGTAACTTCCCGCTTGATAGTAATTGGATATTTGACCATTCATTCTCGTCTTCACGTACTTGGAAAGGTCTGTAACAAAGCATGAAAATCCCGAATTAATAGAAAGCATCGTAGCAAACTGCCTGGTCACGCCACAGTGCATTGAAGAACGGTTAATTTTACAAAATGCAGCGAGACAACAAAAATATTATTTTCAAATGCGATGTTACACAAGGCAAATCATTCAAATTCTCCATCAACTAACGGTAAAAGCAATACACTAAAGTACAATGCATTTACACGTCCTAAACCACTCCCATCCCGACTATTGTAACCTTCGCCCAATTGGCTAACTGCATCCCAATCCATTTGGAAATGCCCCCTACTATATTATTCTCTTTATCTCCCGCTGTCCCCCCGCACGCCTCCCGCTGTCCCCCCGCACGCCTCCCGCTGTTCCCCCCCCCACCTCCCCCCGTACATCATGTTTGCCTGTGAAATTCCCTTCCCCAGCCCAACAACTTCAAGCTGCAACCACAAAACAAGTGTTGGCATGAACCGCAACGCTATGATCGGGACAGTCACAAGAAGGAGTTGTACAAGTATAGCCATGTTATGGATTGCGGTATTAGACGTTACAGATGACATGCTACTAATGCTAGGATAGTATAAAGTGGAAATCGGAGATAAAACCTTTGTCCTTCTGGATTCCCGAAAACCTCATATGATTAGCACAGCTACAGGTTTGTGGGGTCTTGGGTTAAGCATTGGTCTCCTGAGCCCATTCCCCTAGTCTGAACATTGTTGTATAGACAATATAACTCATGTTAAAAAGTGTATTTCTTCTCCCAGATTTCGGAGGACACGAGTCAGATCTGGTTTTAGATGTAGCCCTGAGGTTCCGGTGACACTTTCTTACCTCTGCGCGCACCAGAGAGGGCTGTGTGGGCGACCGAGTCGCCAGGGGCACCCGCAGGTGGTAGATGCAGAGTGCCGCCATGTTGGTTAGTTCGCGCATGCGCAGGGGCTTGAGTTGCGGTGGCCATTTGCAGGAAGCTGGCACATGCGCAGGAAAAAGCGCGCAAAGCGGGAGCAATGAGGAGGAGGCTCTCAGATGGGACTACGAGTCCCATGAGCCTCTGGGCGATCACCTTTCCATGGAGAGCCAATAGGGTGCGGAGCTTCTGGCTGAGAAGATAGGAGATCCAATAGGGTGTGGAGGTTCTGGCTGAGAGGATAGGAGAGCCAATAGGGTGCGGAGCTTCTGGATGAGAGAATAGGGAAGTGGCAGTTGGTGACAGTTGGTGCTGGGAGAGCAAGGAGAGTGGAGGTACGTGTGCAGAGGTCAGTGACACGCTGCATTAGGCCAGCTTTGCCCCAAGGCCCCAGTTAGTGCCCCGAGTCACCCTCAGTTTGTGTTGCTGCAGGGAACAGCCCTTAGCTAGGGACCTTGCCTGATTAGTGATAATAGCAGTCAGGGACACAGTACTTCACCGAGGATCCTGCCACTTGTAGTTTTGGACCAGGCTATGCAGCGGAGTCAAGACTCGTGAGAGACTTTTCCCTGAGGTGGGAACCTCATCGTGAGAGACTGCGCTGGATCGGCGGATCCTTTTTGTAGTGTCAGCGACCGGGTGCTGGAGCGCCCGGCAGGTATTTTCATAAGTGCACCAACATACCGGTACCTGCAGGTGCTGATCCCGCCTTGGGGGTGGGTTCCTTGGGGACACTCAGAGGTTAAGTGACCAAGGGACTGGTCCGTTACGTTGGACACAGTGTGGGAGAGGGACACTACTGCACAGTGATGCGTGGCAGGGGCCACTGGTATACAGTTAAATTCGTGTGTGTGTGTGTGTGTGTGTGTGTGTGTGTATGTATATATATATATATGTGTGTGATGTGTGTGTGTGTATGTATATATGTGTGTGTGTGTGTGTGTGAGTGTGTGTGTGTGTGTGTGTGTATATTTTTTTTTTATTATTAAAGGTTTACGTATATTGCGAGCTGTCATTGTTCTTGTTCAGGGAAATCTCACATAATGGGGATCCTGGGCAGGTGGAGGCGCTGCCAATTTAGCTATCGTTGCCCCCGGCTCCCAGTAGCGGAGGTTCCGATCTCTGTGAGCCAGCAGGTAAAGATAGCACCAGTAGACCCGTCTAGTCAGAGGGAAAGAGGGCTACATACACGTTATAACATGGAAAAAGGAAATTCATTGGGACAATCCCTAAAAGGGGCACGATATGCTATCCCGGATTGTCCCAGAATATTTGAGATATAGATATATTTATTATGGTTATGGACCCTTTATACATGTGCCACCTTGTGTTTATCATTAAATAGCAAATACCACCATAACTGAATGTGTTTGTCATTTCCACCACTCCTCCCCAAAAAGATGGATTTCTCATCCGATCACGAATTACCCCAATATTGGGAACATTATTCTGAAAATATCTACCAGTAGCAAGTATTCGGAGCCCTGTGACAAAAACATCAGTGATGACAAGTGGAAACACCTACACTTTTCTGTCATGCGTTTCCATGCTTGGTTTCTATAGCAGCAGCGTGCACGGAGAACACTTCGTTTGTATTGAATTATTTTTATTGTATTTGTGTTCTAATTTATTCAGAATCTCAGAGCTCTAAAGTAAAAATAGATAGCTCCACTCGTGGTTAGTACAATTATCAGATCTTGTAATGTTGATTCTGAAACATCATGTCTAAAAAAGGAGACACGAAAATGATCCTGCAATATAGGAGCCCCTGACCAAAAGGAAGGGAGGAGGACTCCTGAACTGAGGGCCTGGGGGGAGGGAAAAGGAGCGTTAGCTGCTTCATGGAGGACCGCCTCGGCAGCGGAGTTGTCGCGTTCAGCCCCCCCGCCGGGAGTTGAGAGGAGGATGGCTCAGTGAGCTCAGTGGTTCCTTCCAGGCTCTACAAACCTATTGGAGATCGGCGGGATTTTGGGGGGAGGGAAGGCCGTCCGCCCGCACACAGGTGCTTCTGCATGCACACCCTTAGAAGTCTCGGCGCAGACGTGGAGCCTTTGCCCCTCAGACCGGCTCAGCCCTGGAGGTAGTGAGCAAGTATGGAACGCTGCCCAGCAACGACACACATATGAAGGTGGAGCTAGGCCCCAGCAGCCTTTGTGAGACAGGCCCCAGCAGGCCCCGAGAGGCAGACGGTAGCAGGCCCATTGGAGAAAATGTCCCCAACAGGCCCCTGGAGATGAGGGGACAGGAGAGACCCTTAAAAAGGTAGAGGGTGAGGGCTACCTTTTTGAAGGGGGATCCAGCAGGCTTCAGGAAGGCAGAGGCCAAGCTAGTCACTGGGAGGTGAGGGCCCCAAAAGCTAGAGGAGCAAGGAGGCTCAGCAGGACCATGGATTTAGGAGCCCTGGCAGGCACAAGGAGTTGAGTGCTCAGCCAGGCTGCAGGGAGTCAGGGGACCGAGCTAGTCAGGGGCCCCATCAGGTCACAGAAGTTCAGGGGACTCAGCATGCTCCAAGCAGAGGCAGGCACCCACAGGCCCCGGGAGGTCACAGGACCAGGAGGAAAAGGGTTTGTGTCCAGACATCCAGAAATTGGAGCCTTCAAATCGTGTTTCATGATCTTTGACTTTTTTTGAGGGGCCACCTCTTCTAGGACCATGAAAAAGAGAGCTCTAGCCACCCCGCCCGGTGGGTGCCCATGGATACTCTAGTGGATATTGGTTCTCGCTCATCAGTGCCGAATTTCCAAATCTGCATCCTGTTTCTTACTGTAGGAGAATAGGCTATCCTCCTAAAGCTCTTCTATTTGAGTCTAGTTTTTTTCTCAAAAAAGTGATGACCTTCAAAGGGAACCACACAGATTGCTTTTGGAAGTGCCACGGTCATACAGAATTTTCTTCTTCCAACACTTCAGAGAGGTCGTCCTGCAGTCTTTCCAGCATCCCTGTCCAGCAAGTAGTTAGACCAGCAGGCTTATCTGGCAGATCTCTGAAACCTTTGGCGTTTTCACAAACGCGGGGCAGTCCTAAAAGTGCTTGGGCAATTCTCCCCTGCGCTTGCGGTGTTCACTGATCGAGCATACCTCTCTAAAAGCCTGCGAGTCTCCTCCACGTAATACTGTGCAACACAGACCCCCCCCGTGTCACGTGGTGGCATTGTCTGAACTGACAGGAGAGGGCGGTGTGTGCAGGCACGGCCGCACGTGGCTCCAGACTCACTGCAGCCCCTTACCTCCGCGTTACCTTGCAGCATAGGCGGCTGGTCAGCTCCACGGACAGCCAACTCCTTGGAGTGTGGGACTTCCAGGCTTCAGAGGGAGGAAGAGGTCAGAACTCCCAGGGATCAACTACCTAAAGCTGCGGCCAGGGTGATGCTGAGCGGGCGCTTGCCGCGATGAAACTCATTGCTACAATGTGTGTGGCCAGCGTGAGTGTGCGCCTGCGCATGGTGCTCAGCTGCTTGCAGAGGCAAGCAAATTGGTTTCTGCCGCCCAATGAGGGCGAACCAGCTCCGTGACGTCATTGCCGTGCCCCCCCCCCGACACGCCCGCAACTAGCTGGCCAGGAATCGCACGGCAAAGCAGAGCGCATGATCAAGCCGCTTGAGTGGCAGCGCGCATGCTCCCAGCCTGGCCGCAGCCTAAAGCAGTCAGGTAAGCCCCACGTTAAACTGTAAAACCACCACCAAGCACCTCAGATAACATAGGACAGAAAGACTAGCTGGGGTGGAAAGGTGAAACCATTTATGCGCCTCCAAAAAGGTTAAACTTATTCCTGTCCTACAGTATCTCCGCTGTAGTAACCCATTGGTGACCACTGCCATGGGGATAGGGTGACCAGTCATCCCGATTTTGCCGGGACAGTCCCGTTTTTTTTCGGTCCTGTCCCGGTTGCCGGTCGGTCCCGGAAATGTCCCGGATTTTCTCCCTGGCCCCATTTTTTAGTTGTCTGCGGCGGTGCGCGAGTCAGCGGCGGTGCGCTGGGGCGGCGGTGAAAAGAAGGTAGCCCAGCCGGTGAGTATATTCAGAATGGAAGGGGCTGGGCTTCTTAGCCGGGCCGCAGGGGATTGGTGGACGATGCCAGGGGCAGGGCTTTGCCTCTCCCCTGCTTTCCCTCCCGCGGCACTCTGGCCCTCCCTCCCCCGGCACCCCTTCCCTCCGGCTCGCTCTCCTCCCGGCACCCCGGCTCGCTTCCCCCCCACCCCCAGAGCCCGCTCACGGCACTTCCTGTGCCTGCTGCTTGTGAGCGCGTGCCTTTTCGAACCCGCCTGGTGGGAGACGAAACAGACAGAGACAGAGAGACAGACAGACAGAGAGACAGACAGAGACACAGAGACAGACAGACAGAGAGACAGACAGAGACACAGAGACAGACAGACAGAGAGACAGACAGAGACAGACACAGAGACAGACACAGAGACAGACACAGAGACAGAGACAGACACAGAGACAGACACAGAGACAGACACAGAGACAGACACAGAGACAGACACAGAGACAGACACAGAGACAGACACAGAGACAGACAGAGACAGACAGAGACAGACAGAGACAGACAGAGACAGAGAGAGACAGAGAGAGACAGAGAGAGACAGAGAGACATGGGAGATGCAGAGAGAGACAGAGAGACATGGGAGATGCAGAGAGAGACAGAGAGACATGGGAGATGCGGGGGGGGTGGAGGATGGGAGGATGAATGATGATGATTAATGATTTTACCTGTGCAGCCCAATTTTTTTTAAATATGTATGGGGGGGGGGTGGGCTTCTAATATGAATTGGCGGGGGCGGGTATTGGGTTTATTTTTATTTATGTATTGCGCTTACGGGTGGGGTTTTTTGGTATGTATTTTGTGGGGGGATTGAGTGAGTGGGGTAATTGACGGAAGGTAGGGACGAGTGAGAGGGGGAGTGAGTGAGGAAAAGAGGCAGTAAGACACGGGAGATAAATACATGCGAGGCGGGAGGAGGGAGAGTGAGTGAGACGGAGGGGAGAAATTCATGGGTAGAGGGTGGGAAATAGAGGGGGCTTGTGAGGTGTGAAATTAACCTAAGGCCGCGCGTATAGTGCCGGCGACGCTGACGTCAGGCTGCAGTCGCTGGAAAAATCAAATTGAAGTGACTTCCAGCGATCGCGACCAAGCCGCCGCGCCGTCCTGTCGCTCCTACTATAAGCGCACGCGACGGGGTCAATACATTTGTTTTGACGCGACGTCGCCAGCACTATAAGCGCGGCCTAATATGTTTCGGCCAGATAGCGGTCCCCGAGATTATTCGAAATACTTCAAGGGTTCCTCCAAACAAAAAAAAGGTTGGGAATCACTGGCCTAGTCTATCTTCTTATCTCACCTCCTAGCAGAGCTAATAAAGTACTGTAAGTAGTAACATACTGTATATTTATAACACACAACCCTATTTCCCCTATTTAGTTTGCAAATTGTAAAATTATATACAGAAGCCACATGGTCAGGTCAGGAATGAGGAATGTCAAATTTTTTAAATGTCTTAATTTTTTATTTAATTTTAATTAATGTCAATTAATTATTTATTTAATTTTAATGTCTTCATTATTAATGTAATTTTATTTCATGTATTAATTTTTTATTAAGTACAGTAGAGATTAGAAAGTACATTTCAGATTTCAGGCTGCAAAGTGGTTTGTTTTATTTATTTCTGATAGTGAAATCCTCTATCCTCTATACACACAAACACACACTGCCGCCCCCACCTCTGTGCACACAAACACACACTTCCGCCCCTGCGCACACAAACACACACTGCCGCCCCCGCGCACACAAACACACACTGCCGCCCTCGCCTCTGTGCACACAAACACACACTGCCGCCCCCGCGCACACAAACACACACTGACGCCCTCGCCTCTGTGCACACAAACACACACTGCCGCCCCCGCGCACACAAACACATACTGCCGCCCTCGCCTCTGTGCACACAAACACACACTGCAGCCAGGGTTGCCACCTTCTATTGAAGGCTAACCCGGACATAATTTTTTTTTTAGATCTATTTATTATATATTTATTTATCTTGCCTTTGACTGTATCCTCCCCTTCAAATTCCGTCAACATGGCTGCGCGACGTCACGTAATGCACATTGTCATAACAACGAGACGCTCCGTGACGTCACGCGGCATCAAGTTGACATGACAACGGGACGCATTATGGTGCCGAAGCATCTCGTGATGCCACATTGTCATGGCAACATGTCACCGCCTGACGTCAGGTATATTGTTTTATAAATAATTTTTTTTAAGTGTCCCGGTTTTTCAGTTTGAAAATCTGGTCACCCTACATGGAGACAACCAGGAAGTATATGTGTATGATAACATACAGCATGCTTAGGAAACATGCAAACACGGAGAAGGGATATGGTGTATGACAATTACAGCATTACGATATAAGCCGTTTCTCAGTCCTCCTTATCGTCGACAATACATTTTTTGAAGTGAAACTTCTTTGCTGGCACCTACAGGGTTTTTATAGGAAAAATCACTTGTCTTGTAACGAAAAAGCGTGATGAAAATGATGTCATGCTACAGATGTGCCCGCGCACCCACGCATGTGCATTCCTCAAAGTTGCAGGCCGCCCGGTGGTTGTAGGCGCGTGCATGCGCAGCAGCCGCTAGCGCATACGCCGGAGCAGCAGCAACTCCGCCACATTTGGGGAACACACACACACACACAATGAATTCACAGTTAATATAAATATAGAAGCGCAAATACAGTAGCTCAAACAGGGGGGGTGCCGAGCACGCGCGTTCTAAGTCAAACCGCTTTGAATTTTGTCACTTAAATTGTGTTTTGATTTTTAATTAAAAACAATCACAAATACAATTTCTGTGACAAAACAGTGACAAAAGGACAAAGACGTTTCACTTAAAATGCGCGTGCTCGGCGCACACACTTTTTTTTGTATGCAGTGACAAGGGTAATAAAAAGGCGTTTGACCCCTCATTGCTGAAAGTATTCCTGCATCATTTAGACCAGGGTAATGCAGTTGATGTGGTCTACTTAGATTTTGCAAAGGCTTTTGATACCGTTTCACACAAGAGGTTGGTGTACAAAATAAAGAAAGTTGGACTCAGTAATAATATATGCACCTGGATTGAAAACTGGTTAAAGGACAGACAACAGAGGGTTGTCATAAATGGAACTTTTTCAGGTTGGGCTAAAGTCGTTAGTGGAGTACCTCAGGGATCGGTACTGGGACCCCTGCTTTTTAACTTGTTTATTAATGACCTTGAGGTTGGGATCGAGAGCAAAGTCTCCATCTTTGCTGATGATACTAAATTGTGTAAGGTAATAGAGTAATTTCTCTTCAGAAGGACTTGGAGAGACTGGAAACGTGGGTAGGTAAATGGCAAATGAGGTTTAATACAGATAAATGTAAGGTTATGCATTTGGGATGCAAGAATAAAAAGGCGACTTACAAATTAAATGGGGATATATTGGGGGAATCCTTGATGGAGAAGGATTTAGGAGTGCTTGTAGATAGCAGGCTTAGCAATAGTGCCCAATGTCATGCAGTAGCTGCAAAGGCAAACAAGATCTTATCTTGCATCAAACGGGCAATGGATGGAAGGGAAGTAAACATAATTATGCCCCTTTACAAAGCATTAGTAAGACCACACCTTGAATATGGAGTACAATTTTGGGCACCAGTCCTAAGAAAAGACATTATGGAACTAGAGAGAGTGCAGAGAAGAGCCACCAAATTAATAAAGGGGATGGACATTCTAACTTATGAGGAGAGGCTAGCTAAATTAGATTTATTTACATTAGAAAAGAGGCGTCTAAGAGGGGATATGATAACTATATACAAATATATTCAGGGACAATACAAAGAGCTTTCAAAAGAACTATTCATCCCACGGGCAGTACAAAGGACTCGGGGCCATCCCTTAAGGTTGGAGGAAAGGAAATTTCACCAGCAACAAAGGAAAGGGTTCTTTACAGTAAGGGCAGTTAAAATATGGAATTCATTACCCATGGAGACTGTGATGGCAGATACAATAGATTTGTTCAAAAAAAGGTTGGACATCTTTTTAGATGGGAAAGGTATACAGGGATATACCAAATAAGTATACATGGGAAGGATGTTGATCCAGGGATTAATCCGACTGCCAATTCTTGGAGTCAGGAAGGAATTAATTTTTCCCCTTAATGGGGTTTTTTGTTTGCCTTCCTCTGGATCAATAAGTAAGTATAGATATAGGATAAAGTATCTGTTGTCTAAATTTAGCATAGGTTGAACTTGATGGACGTACGTCTTTTTTCAACCTCATCTACTATGTAACTATGTAACTATCTGCACGTTGTACAGATACACATCACTACGGTCTGTGGCGGAAACATTGTGCACGGAAGTGTTACATCTTGTGCTGCAGATAGTGTGGCATTGTATCTGATCTGCGCTACACTGTATTATAACCATTTCAGCAGGAAATAGCAGGTACTAAATACAGGCCATGTCTTTCACCAGCAAATACTACAACAAAGGGACGAGACAGAAAATATCAATCATTTAAAAGGAAAATCGCTCGCGGTACAATAATAGCTCAAGTAGTAACAGCACGACGACATTTTCCCAGAGGTTTTATTGGCTCTGGAAGTACGAGTCTCAAGCTTATGTAATGTATAGCTGCTGAGCAAATACTAAAAACATTACATTCAGCAATATTAATGCCTCAAAACATTCCCTGCACACAGAGCAGAACTTCTCAACTCCCGTCCTCAAGAGCCCCCAAACAAGTCAGGGTTTCAGGCTATCCCTGCTTCAGCAAAAGGTGGCTCATTCTTCAACTGCACCACCTGTGCTGAAGCAGGGATATCCTTAAAACCTGACCTGTTGAGGGGTGTTGAAGAGAGGAGTTGAGCCCCCTGAACTAGATGACACGAGCAATAATACTATACATCTTTGAACTACTGGAACAATACTATCCTTACACACGTGCTTTGCAGTCACAACAGCAAGCGATAGGACGCAACTGGGCTTTCTATACGTAGATGAATCCACTGTGAAAGGGACTTCCTCAGGCAGAAAGCGCTGGGACAGGATCATTGCATTCATGTGGCAAAGGTTACAAAGTTCAGAAAATCTGCTGTGTAAGAGGACCTACATCTGATTCATCCCATTGGAATTAACTAGTGAACAAGAGTTCAATGTGGCAGAGAAACACCCTCTTACACCCCATAAACCACCAGGTAACAAACCACAGGTTTAGATCTAAATTGCCACACCCAGTTTTGTGGCTGCCATAAAAACTTGCTGATTAGTTATCAAGATGTCATTTCATTAACCCCTCCAGGGCCAAAATATCCTGCATTGTGTTGCTTTGAGTTTAATGAATCTACAGAACTAAAGTGGCGGTCTTTTGTTCTATAAAGCTACAGTATATATTAAAGCGACATTTCCACGTGGGGCTTTGGGCTGAGAAGCAGGGGGTCTCTGCAGCTGAACCGCAGTCATTTCAGCCACGGAGAATACAACTCTGAAGAGCCAGTCCCGTGAAGCAATGTGGATCCTTCCCGTGTGGCTTCCCACTGGCCCACGTTACTCAGGACATATAAAAGGAGGTATCTCGGAAAGCAGGGGGTTAGCGGGACTGAAATTAAATCTGAAACTATCATGGCAAAGTTGCCATTAAAAAGAAAAATAGAATCATAACAAACGGTACATAAACGCCTATAATCAGGGGTTCTAAAGCGGGCACCCCTGAAGAATTTTTAAAACCTCAAGGAACCACTGCTCTTCAGTCCTTACTCCTCTCCTTCTCGCTTCCACGCATACCCCTTACCCTTCTTTTCCCAAGCCCACCCACACACACTTCTTACACACTCAACATACAACACACACACACACACACAGCTTCCCCAGAAAAAGCACTAACCTCTCACCCTCCCCACACACATTTAGCAACAAAAACTGCCAAAGTCATAATTACTCTTTCAGAATCAAAGTTCATTGTTCCATGAAAACTACATGTAATATTATTTCATAAGGGCAGTTTCCAAAGATCAGCACGTCGGGAACAATAAAGTGAACCAACAACCCAACCCTGCCCGTGTCTCTCTTCTGGAGAGAGGCCACGTAACATTTTACATTTTCACCATCCCCGGATTTCCTATTACCGTTATTTGACGATCCAGATAAATATGAAAATCTTGATTTGTCTTGTCGTCAAGACTGTATTGAAGTTCCCATCTCCTTAGTCCGGGTCAGCCGGGAAAAGGTTAATTGGATGAGGGAAATGTGCTTGCGTCTAAAATAAAATAAAATGTTAAGATCATTAGAGATTCAATATCTAATAATCTCACGTTCCCTGAAAGTAGACAAAACAAACTAGCATTGTTCACTTCCCCACCCCCAGGCTCTTCACACCTCCTCCTGATTGGCTTCTGCTGGGTAGTGCAGCCAATCAGCATGATTGAAGCTGCCCAGCCCCCTAACAGCCTTGCCTTCTCCCTGCTTGCTGAAATCCCTGTGCCCCCCCAAGCTTGTCAGGTCACTGTCCAGAGAGGCAACACCGGTATACACATACATGTCCAGTAGTACCTCATACTTTTTACTGGACAGTGTGTCCAAATACAGGACAGTCCAGGTCAATACTGGACATCTGCAATCATTGAATTCATTCTTTCACGGTAACATCTGAACTTATTGAAAATAATCAGGAGCATGCATTACATTGAAAAAGTGAATGTCCTATAAAACATTTTAATATAACCATCTGTTTTTAAATTGGGGATGTAATTCATACTTTGCAGTAGCAGGAGGAGACAGAATAGAGGGTCGAGCGAAAAAAAAAACTAATGAAAATAAAAGAGCAGCAAACAAAGATCCAGGCACCTCAAACCGGAATCGATATCCTTTTTCCCGGGGGAATGTGTCCTGGCTGGTAGCGGCCACCCAGAGTGTCCTGCTGGGCGCACACATGAGCGCGCTTACAAATGCCGCCGGAGCGGCAGGCGCGAGAGGTGCCCTGTGGCTGGGGAGAACATTTAAAAATGGTGGGTGCGCGTGTTGCCCGGGAGAACATTTAAAGATGGTGGGTGCGCGAGGTGCCCGGCGGCTGGCTGGGAGCACATTTAAAGATGGTGGTGAGGTGACCGGTGCCAAGATGACCTGTGGTAAGTGGTCCTGGATCCCCAGTGGCGATTTTGTCACAGCCAAACGTCCTAGACCCTTGCCCAGGTTACTGCAGAAAGGAGGGGACCACAGGTGCATTCATTGCATTTCAAAATACATGGTCATTCCATGAACAACAATTTGCCCAAGGATGTTATCTACTGCTCCCACCAAACCAGGACGTGAATCTCAGATCTCCGCCAAGACGTGTTACTCTCATCCAACCACCGTGAAAGCTCCAAGATCTCGCCAGAACGTGTACTCTCATCCAAACCAGGCCGTAAGAATCTCAGATCTCCGCAAACGTGTTACTCTCATCCAAACCCGGCCGTGAATCTGATCTCCGCCAAGACGTGTTACCTCCATCCAAACCAGGCCGTGAATCTCAGATCTCCGCCAAGACGTTTACTACTCTCATCCAAACCAGGCCGTGATCTCACAGATCTCCCAGACGTGTTATTACTCCTCATCCAAACCAGGCCGTAATCTCAGATCTCAGCCAAGACTGTGTTCTCTCACCATCCAAACCAGGCCGTGAATCTCAGATCTCAGCCAAGACGTGTTACTCTCATCCAAACCAGCCGTGAAATCTCAGACTCTCGCCAGCCGTGTTTACTCTCATCCAAACCAGGCCGTGAATCTCAGATCTCAGCCAAACGTTGTTACTCTCAAATCTCAAATCTCACGCCAAGACGTGTTACTCTCATCCAAACCAGGCCGTGGAATCTCAATCTCAGCCGACGTTTACTCTCACCAACCAAGGCCGGGAATCTCATAACTCAGCCAAGACGTGTTACTCTCATCCAAACCAGGCCGTGAATCTCAGATCTCAGCCAAGACGTGTTACTCTCATCCAAACCAGGCCGTGAATCTCAGATCTCAGCCAAGACGTGTTACTCTCATCCAAACCAGGCCGTGAATCTCAGATCTCAGCCAAGACGTGTTACTCTCATCCAAACCAGGCCGTGAATCTCAGATCTCAGCCAAGACGTGTTACTCTCATCCAAACCAGGCCATGATCTCGATCTCAGCCAGACTGGTACTCTCATCAAAACCAATGCAACTAAAGTTGTAAGGAGATAAATAGATGCGTCTATAGAATTCAAAAAGCCCATTTACCAGATTATTTTGCTTGACCTGAAGGAAGAGAACAACTCTCAAAAGCTTGTCTGTAGTATCAAGCGGAAGTCCAACAGAAAACGTACACCTACTGAAGTATTCTTCTCTTCTGCTATATAAGTGCAAACGCACATTTTTTGTACCAGTTTCTGATTTAAGGGGTCCCTTCTAGCAGCAATGTTTCTACTTTATATCAGTTTCTCAGTCTAACTGAGCCACCTGTGCTGAAGCTGGGATATCCTTAAACCCTGAGCTGTTGGGGGGGGGGGGGGGGAAGAGGGGGATTGAGGACGTAGATGACCACTGGTCCAGAGGTTCTGTTAAACCTGAATGATGAAAGATAATTTACGAATAATCAATAAATCAGTATATAAATTCTCAATGGTTACAAGTCAGGACCTTTTTCGGGCAAATAACTTCGGTTTCTAAAGCAGCCTAAAATTACATATAATCCCATCGCAGGCCTTTTTCCATGAGCGGGTTTTCAGCATGGGCAAGTCCGACTTGTTAACGTCTTACAGTTTCGCGTTCGCGCGCCTTTACAACGACGCAGTATCTCCCGCGTGTCTTGGGATTTACACATGAAGTGTGGCTTCCCAGCATTGCAAATACAACATCCCACATTGTGAGCACGTTCACACTTTGCAACCCTGCCCCTTCCCATTATCTCTTCGCATATAATGCTTCCACTGCAGCACCTCCCAGTACAAGGATTTACAGTTAGAATATACAGAAGTTAGAATAATCTGTTAAAACCCCCTATACAAAAGGATTGCAATTTTCTGCACACACCCGGCTTCTCCTCTGCAGATGTTCGCTTGCATTGCTTAGCATTTTTGATAAAGTTAGTTTAAATCGGAAATATATTTGTAATTAATGTATTTGGTTTTATCTGCCCTCCCCCCATGTTAAGAAATGTTGTATAAGCTTGTCCAGGCAGCGAATAATTAGTACTCCACCAGCAAATCAAGACGCCCCCAGTCCTGCCTACGCCCCCTGCTATAGTTATTATACATCACCATGATGAGATGGGGAGAGCACTTACGTCACACACACACACACCACACACACCCACCCACACACACACACACACACACACACACAACACACAACACACACACCACCCACCGTAGGTTTGTTACCTGCAGACAGATAGAAAGCAGGTAAATCACAGAGCGTCTCTTGTCCTCCTAGAAGTTAAAAACTGCAATTAAATCCACGGTCGCCTTTTAAATCCATTTTGGACCAGAATCTGATCGCTTGACCACGATGTAGGTGTAACCAGGGAATCGACATTGAAAGTGGAAACACTGGCATCATCACTCCCCTGTTAAGACTGGATTACGTTTCCCACTGCTGCCTGTTAATGAATTGTGTAACCCCTCCCCCCCCCCCCTTAAGGGTTAGTGTCACGGTAGCCCAAGCTTTAAGACATTTAATTACCCGGGATCATTGATTGAGAAAAGCAAGAGAATAAAATAAATTGAATTTATTCACATAACGAACGTACACAACTATGTTACACAAATTACAGGAAAAAATTACACTTACTTTGGAAACTGGATAACAAAACTAAACATTTCTAGTTGCAAACACACAGCAAATTTATTCCGGCCACTTGCTGTTGGATTCTGGTCACTTAACCTCTGAAAATTTAGGCGATTTACTCAGAGCTGGAACTTCCAAATGGATTGAAACTCAGGAATCACACAACATGGAACTGATTTAACTCCTGAAAAACTTAGATGGATCCGATGAACCATCTTTGACGACTGCATGACCTTTTTAAAACTCCCAAAAGGACCATCCTGTCTGTTCTGCAGCGAATCACTGCGTGGGAACCAAACACCCCACATATGGCATGCTCCGCCAGTACTTCAGTGATCCTGGCAGAAGCTTCAATGTATGCTGTGAGCATGTGCCAACTTTCATTTCAGCCGCTTAGCATATCTAGCCAAACCCACTTGGGTCTCGGCACGGTTACATTGTTGGTGGGGTATTTCTGAGCATGGTCTCAGGAAGGTGACATTGTTGTGTGGGTATTTTCTGACAGGTCTCTGGCACGGTTACATTGTGGGTGGGGTATTTCTGAGCATGGTCTCAGGGATGGTTACATTGTTGGGGGTATTTCTGAGCACGGTCTCAGGATGTTACATGTGTTGGGGGGTATTCTGAGCACGGTTCTCAGGGACGGTTACTTGTTGGTGGGTATTTCTGAGCACGTCTCAGGACGGTTACATTGTTGGGGGTATATTTCTGAGCACGGTCTCAGGGATGGTTACATTGTTGGGGGGTAATTTCTGAGCATGGTCTCAGGGATGTGTTACACTTGTTGGTGGATATTTCTGAGCACGTCTCAGGGATGGTTACATTGTTGGTGGGTATTTCTGAGCACGGTCTCAGGAACGGTTACATTGTTGGGGGGTATTTCTGAGCAACGGTCTCAGGGATGGTTACATTGTTGGGGGGTATTTCTGAGCATGGTCTCAGGAATGGATACATTGTTGGTGGGTATTTCTGGGTATGGTCTCAGGGATGGTTACATTGTTGGTGGGTATTTCTGGGTAAGTGTTCCAGGGATGGTACAATTTGTTGGTGGGGGTATTCTGAGCATGGTCCATGGATGGTTACAATTTTTGGGGGGTATTTCTTGACATGGTCTCAGGGATGGTTACATTTGTTGGGGGTATTTCAGAGCATGGTCTCGATGGTTACAATTTTGGGGGTATTTCTGAGCACGGTCTCAGAACGGTTACATTGTTGGGGGGTATTTCTGAGCAAGGCCTCAGAACGGTTACATTGTTGGTGGGGTATTTCTTAGCATGGTCTCTGGCACGGTTACATTGTTGGTGGGTATTTCTGAGCATGGTCTCAGGGAAGGTGACATTGTTGGTGGGGTATTTTTCTTGAGCATGGTCTCGGCACGGTTCATTGTTGGTGGGGTAATTTCTGAGCATGGTCTCAGGGATGGTTACATTGTTGGGGGTATTTTCTGAGCATGGTCTCAGGGATGGTTACATTGTTGGGGGGATTTCTGCAGCACGGTCCCCGCTCAGGATGGTTTACATTGTTGGTGGGGAGTACTGAGCACGGTCTCAGGAACTTTACAATTGTTGGGGGTATTTCTGAGCAACGGTCTCATGGGATGGTTTACATTGTTGGGGGGTATTTCTGAGCAGGTCTCAGGGGATGGTTACATTGTTGGGGGTATTTTTCTGAGCACGGTCTCAGGGATGGTTACTTGTTGGTGGGGGGGTATTTTCGAGCACTGGTCTCAGGGATGGTTACATTGTTGGGGAGGGGTATTTCTGAGCACGGTCTCTGGGATGGTTACATTGTTGGGGGGGTATTTCTGAGCATGGTCTCAGGGAAGGTGACATTGTTGGTGGGGTATTTCTGAGCATGGTCTCTGGCACGGTTACATTGTTGGGGGGTATTTCTGAGCATGGTCCAGGATGGTTCACATGTGTGGGGGGTATTTCTGAGCATGGTCTCAGGGATGTTACATTGTTGGGGGGTATTTTCTGAGCACGGTCTCAGGATGTGTTCCATTGTTGGTGGGGTATTTCTGAGCACGGTCTCAGGAACGGTTAACTTGTTGGGGGGTATTTCTGAGCACGTCTCAGGGATGGTTACATTGTTGGGGGGTATTTCTGAGCACGGTCTCAGGGATGGTTACATTGTTGGTGGGGTATTTCTGAGCACGGTCTCAGGGATGGTTACATTGTTTGGGGAGGGGTATTTCTGAGCACGGTCTCTGGGATGGTTACATTGTTGGGGGGGTATTTCTGAGCACGGTCTCAGGATCGGTTACATTGTTGGTTTGGTTGTGATGGTAATTTAGGTTCCTGGCTGGGAGGCACAGCCATTATTATTTATGAAATATGTTTCTCTGGCTGGGAGGTGAGAGGTTAACTGAATTATGTAATGGTTTGAGTCATAATGGTGTAATTGTG
This sequence comes from Ascaphus truei, assembly GCA_036426205.1. Classification (NCBI taxonomy): domain Eukaryota; kingdom Metazoa; phylum Chordata; class Amphibia; order Anura; family Ascaphidae; genus Ascaphus; species Ascaphus truei. The sequence continues at coordinate 2,157,868 of CM071571.1, read as the reverse complement.
CTGCAGCCTTTCCACCACCTTATACTGCATGTGTCTGGTGCAAGTTATTTCAATGAAGCCAACTTTTAATGGGTAAAGTATCACACAGTCCCATGCATTTTAGATTAAGATAAATATTACTTGCGATATCACAATCTTTATGACCTTGCCCACACCCAATGTTATCACAAGGTTGGAAATTGTAAATAGAAAGTTACTTATGTACTGATGAAGGCGTTCGCACAGCTGAATTCGATGGTCACACGCTCACAATGTCCATTCTTGTTTGCATTATGTGGAGCATAAACTTTGACATTTCTAAAGGGTGTGTATTTCCCCAGCTCACAGCGAGAGGAAACATTAATCCCAAGATATATTTTCAAAGAATAAAATAAATGGCGCGTTAAAGAAAATTAAAAAGGTGTCCATTGTTGGCATATTTTTTACATACAGAATTTCACCCCGATCGGATACATCTTGGAAGTGAGTTTAAAGCAGCAAAAACAGGAAAAATCTTATATGGTTATTTTTAAATTAATCAGTTCTGTAGTATTAGAAAATACTTTCTGCATTTATTTTATTGCCTAATGCTATTTTGAATGATTTTTTTTAATGTACTGATCATCCTTTGGTTGCTACAGCAATCATTAAAAAAGGAATATCTACTGCTGTTGAAACAGGCTCTTTTTTAGCTCTGCCCCTTGGCAACAAAGTATCACAAAAAAGCTATGTTCCTGTGTTCCATATTGAAGACTGTCCATTACTCTGAAAGCTATAATAATGTGTTTCACTTTGTGATATATTACTGATCAGCTTCAGCATTTCAGACTGCAGCAGTAAGAAGGCGGCCATTTTGTTAGGCAATTAAGGATTTTTACAGATTTATAACAGGAGCACCAAGCGATTGGCAGCATAAAAGGCTGCAACACAGACAGACACACAAACACACACACACACACACACACACACCTTGCTTTAACCTCTGTTATGACCTGGGTGTACATAAAGTGGAGTATACTGAAATGGGAAGTCCCATGTAGCCAGCAACTTGCAATTGTTGTTCTTAATCTTTTTTTGGTATCCCGTTTCCATTTTCTTAGGATCAGACAATTTTGAATAATATCTGGTAATTACGGTTCTTGATTTCATTGACTAAATGGCAAATATATTATTCCAGACCAAAGTAATAAAGTCCAGTCTATAAATATCCCTGTATGTACATGTACACCCCCCCCCCCCCTCCCTCTCTGGGAATACTAATGGGTTAAGGCAGGCCTGCACACTCCATTCCTCAAGGGCCGCCAACAGCCAGGTTTTTCAGGATATCCACTTCAGCACTGCTGGCTCATTTAGTGACTCAGTCGACTGAGCCACTAACTGAGCCAGCAGTGCTGAAGTAGGGATATCCTGAAAACCTGGCCTGTTGGCGGCCCTTGAGGACTGGAGTTGTGCAGGCCTGCCTTAAGGGGTTAACTGCCTGGGCCTACACAGATAACGCCCCTTGCCCATCACATGGTGACTAGGCAGAATCGTAGCCCCGCCCTCTTCTGCCTGGTGACCGTGATGTCATCGCTGGATATGCACAGTAGGGAGGTTTCCTATGTAACCAACGCCCGGCCCGCGCGGATCCAGCACCCGGACAATGGAACCAACGCCCGGCCCGCACGGATCCAGCACCCGGACAAGGTAACCAACGCCGAGCAAGCCAAGTCAGAGACATGTGATATAAACATCCGGTGAGGGTCTTTCCACAAAGAGACGGAGTAAAAAAAATCATTACAACAAAGACTCACTGCTAGGGGTCCCCTCTAAATTTGCTTATTAACACTGTTCAAAATATAGTGATACTATTATTTTTTTGTTTTTTTACAATGCACATCTCCATGCCTTTCCTCCCAATAAAACATCAAACAAGACAAATATCTATGCATTTATAAAAAATCTATTCTGCAGCACATGCGGGTTTCACTCTGGAGTCTCACTACTGCAGTATTTCCCCATTAACTGCCTTGTCTCCCAAGTTAACAAGTATTTAAAGGCTCTCCCTGATCAGAATGGGGGCCCTTGGGCTGAATCAGGGCGGTCATCTTGTTGCGTGCAATTTTGCGGATTATCCGTTGCAGATATTAGAACGGAAAGGTCACGATTTGTTGGTCAGGGTGATTGAACTTTCAAGCATTTCCCATAGGTCCTGCAGATTATATAGGACTTTGGTTGCACTTGTTCTCTGATGGCATCTCTCTGGCCCTGGGCATTAGGGATATGATTCCACAACCTATTTCCCGGGTAACATCACCCAAACACACAATGCATTGCTCCTTTAATTTTAACTTTGCAGTTCCGGTTCCTAAAAAGACATTGTTGGCCTGGCAATCATGCTCTACTTTAGCTGAACCCCCCAAACTTGCGTCATCCATGGGAGCTGTTGACACCCTCAATATGTTAAATCGGATTAGCTTTGTGATATACATCTAGTACATGAGCTACGCCAACAGGCAAACATCTGTCAAATGGGATATTAAATGTACTTTGTGACAGTAGGGGCAGCCTGGCATGTATATTTGTATTGTATGTCTTTATTTATATAGCGTCATTAGTGGACATAGCGCTTTACAGCAGTAGTAACACGTGACAACCATAAAATATCAAATAATACAAATAACAGATCATGGGAATAAGGGCTTCAGACATAAAAGTAACATTTAGGAAGAGGAGTCCCTGCTCCGAATAGCTTACAATCTAATTGGTAGGTAGGAAGAACGTACAGCGACAGTAGGAGGGCTGATAAGTGCGTCTGCAGGGGGACAAGCTTTATGTATCATGTGTATATTATTAGCCACGGAGCTACTCATATGCTTCTTTAAGCAAGTGTGTCTTAAGGTGGGTCTTAAAGGTGGATAGAGAGGGTGCTAGTCGGGTACTGAGGGGAAGGGCATTCCAGAGGTTTGGGGCTGTCAGTGAGAAAGGTTAAAGGCTGGAGAGGGCTTTAGATACAAAGGGGGTAGAGAGAAGGCATCCTTGAGCAGAACGCAAGAGTCGGGATGGTGCATAGCGAGAAATTAGGGCTGAGATGTAAGGAGGGGCAGAAGAGTGTAAAGCTTTAAAAGTGAGGAGGAAAATTGAGTGCGAGATGTGGGATTTGATAGAAAGCCAGGAGAGGGATTTGAGCAGGGGAGACGCCGAGACAGATTTATGAAAGCGTAGAGTGTTTCTGGCAGCAGCGTTTAGGATAGATTGTAGGGGAGACAGGTGAGAGGCAGGAAGGCCGGAGGTTACAGTAATCGAGACGGGAGAGAATGAGGGCCTGAGTCAGAGTTTTAGCAGTCGAGAAACAGAGGAAAGGGTGTATCTTTGTGATATTGCGCAGGAAAAAGCAATAATTCTGAAGAACAGGGCATTACTGGCCAATAATGCCCTGTCTGGAAGAGTTGAAGGCCAGAGACGAAGCCGATGGACTTTAACCCAGCTATGGCATTATTGCCCAGTAATGCCCTGTTCTGAGGGGATTATTATGATTATAGGCTAAATGTAGGCTTATAAAATAAGACACTTTTGTATAGATATATAAATTGGAACCACGCTGATGCACCCGTGTAGAAAAAAGAAGTAAAGTGACAAATGAGAAGGGAGAGAGGTGAGGGGGGAGAGAGAGGTGAGGGAAGAGAGGTGAGGGGGGGGGAAGCTTCAGGTGAATGTGTTTTATTAAGTGGCATTGGTAGTAACCATTCACTCAGCGGCTGCAGTGGTTTCCAGCACATCTGCATAATATTACTGAGACCGATTGCGCTCACTGGTTTGCACTTCCATAGTTCACAGACAAAACGTTCAAAGTAATCAGAAATGACATCTCAACTGCCCACTAGCAGGGAACCAATTGAATCTAGTGCCTGCCTGGTCACATGATCTTCCTCAGAACTTGGGCGGTCAGTGCAGCAGAAGATAACCCAAGATGCATTTCGTGAGCCCCAGCCGAATTTCAGCGACCGATTACAGGAGAACGGATCGATCAGAAACTTGGCTACTGACTTGTCAGTGTGCAGATTCTTTTGATGCACATATTGAATGGAATTTCTTTTTTAAATGACAGCCTGAACTGCAGCAGTAACATATCGGATTTGATAGATAAATATTAACCTTGGGTTTCTCTGCGCTGAAATATTACCGTTTACACCATGCTTGGGGTCCGGTGGCACCAGATGCTCCCGGACCTGCGGCTGCCGGCATCATCTGATCACTGCATTGGATGTGGCGGTCCCCGCCCGATCTGTCACTCTAAGAACATACCTAGATCATACGTAGGACTCCCGATATGCCGAGCCAGTGTCATACCACGTACGTCATTGGGCAACGCTAAAGTAAAGCCAATATACATTCTGTTTAGATATATTTATATAAATAAATGACATTACAATAACTGCTGAACATTTCAGCTGTGGGTATAGAACATTTGGTGCTGTAAGACTAGGACACAGAATGCAGTGTTCCCCAATGCCCTACTTGTCACAGTACTGTACTTTTATAAAGCACTGAAATTGGTTCTCAAAGAATGACTTGTTTCTATGCAAAATCACCCCATTGTGTTCTGTAGACCCCTGATCATTTTGGGCAGATTCCTGTAGATAACATGTGACAGGGTTGTATTTTTTTGTCATTACACGTTAATATTACAGGAGGAGGTAACAGAGCTTTAGTCATGCTCCTTTATCTGTATTTTCCAATCAATCAATGTACACAGTGTAGGGTTTCTAAAACACAATAATCCAACGTCAACGCTCACGGATTTACTGCGAGTCGCACTTATTTAGTATCCGTCTCCCCGATTCTCAGCCTAAGTGTTCTCTGATTTCAATAGAGCATCGCTGATAAAAATCACCACTTTCCATTAAGACATTTTGGCCCAGAACCACTGTTCCTCACTCATTTCCATCCTGTTCGGAGCTTACCGAATAGATCCCCAAATGTTGACAGCAGTTTCCATGTCAAGGTTGTACATTGATGCCTTTTTTTATTAGCTTAGTTTTATTATTACTTGGGAGGACCTCTTTATTAGCTCAGAAATATGTCCACCTTTTCTTCTTCCCCAAACAATTTAGTGTCACATCAGGTACAAACACCTTCGTCAAGATAAGAGGTCACATTCCTTAACAACCTTGGTATAAAAAAAAAGTTACATTTCAACCAGTGTGGCCGATCACATGCGCTTATCTTTATAGCCGCAATGACATTTAAACATTTGTAATATTTACAGACATGCTGTTTTTTGCAGCTATACAGAGAGACCGATGGTAATGGGGAGGAAATGCGTTTAGCAGTCAGACATTACACTTTCCTCAGACACTGCATATGTGGCTGTTACTACTGCGTATAAATCAATTTAGAGTAGGGGCGCCCAACTCCAGACCTCAAGGGCCACCAACAGGTCAGGTTTTCAGGATATCCCTGCTTCAGCACAGGTGGCTACTGTCACACACCCACAGTCGCTCCCATCAACTATTGCAGCCAAGCACTGCACGTATTCCCTCATGTGTCGCCTGTATTCCCCCAGCATACCATTCAGATGTCCAGATCCCGGAGTACGGCTTTTCCTATTGCCAGTATTTGTTTGCTGCTATTATTGTGTTATAATTCCCTGTACTGTATTGTCTCATTTGTAAAGAGCAGAGTACACTGTGGGTGCGATATAGATGAAGTTATATAAAGGTTTCTTGGCATGCAAAGGAAAAAAAAACTTATGTCCAATAGAAATCCTTTACATCTCTCCCAGTATCAGAAAAAGAAACGGCTTTATTCCCCTTGAATTACCGGAATCTGCTCTTTATTGTTGCTCTAATCCTTATGAATAATACTCAATTCAAATGTAATTTACAGCAAAAGCCTCATTCTACAAAACATTCTACATATTGCAAACAGATCAGCAAATCAAAATCAAACCTTCAGAGAGTTACAGAACACCTTTCCATGAGTGAGGCCCACGTCGCCGGCGCCTCCCTTAGCGCCCACAAAGTAACCTAGCAATGGATTTAATCATAAATTGGATTTGTGTTACATGGGGGAGGTGGGTTAGGTTTATTTAAGAAACTAAAACCATCTTAAGGTTGAAGTTCAAAAAGTTCTTAATTTTCCGTTTTTCTTTTTTCCCCCTCAGTTAAAAAAAATAAATATCCAAAAATCATTAGAGTTCCAGCAAAAGAAAAACCTCAGTGAAAGTGCCCACCCTTCCTGCTGGGAATATAGGGGCCCGAATGATAACAACAAGGTGTGACTAATAAAACCATGTGCTCGCATAGCTATTGAACCATTAATACCCATGGCTTATGTTGGCAATGAGAGTTATTATTACACGTCACAGAGTTATTCCTGGCCTTGAATTAGCCCGCTCTAAATTTACCAGGACAGCGCCTTATATCACAAGCAATAGTTATCTGTAATGACCATTTTTAAATTTGATTAAAAAAAAAAAAAAGAGAAGAGTATAGGAAACAGGGCATAGACATTTTTAAGCAGCAAGTTTTTTGCACTGCAATGTGCAATATCAAAATCTAGACAATCCTCTTTCTTTAAGGGGGATAAAGAATACAAACCCCACTTTATCCCCCGTCTGAAAGGGATTATTTAAACTACAATCTGAACACAGAAACAACACAATAGAGAATCTAAAAAGGTAAAATCATATGTTGTGTTACATTGTACACGAGTTATAGCTACATGCATCAAGAGAACTTAACTCCCACATAAAAAGAGAAAAATAAAATGAATATCATACGCTCATTTTTTCAATTGGATCAATTGGGACTCTGAAAGTTGATGGTAAAAGTGTACACTGGAGTTTTTAAAGATTTAAGATATAATAATTCTTGTGAATAATAAATGTATTGGCATTACATACATTTTAGTTCCAGTTAGACCAACAAATGCTTCATACTATTGGGAGTTTGGGCTGAATTAAAAAGGCATTTCTTATAAAATGCTAATTATTGTAGAATTATTTTGGCTGGGCCTCTTAATAAGACTGACATAATTTCTCTGGAAATGACTATTGAGGCTTCACAGTCATAAGAAAGATAAAAAATTTAAAGTCAAATCAAACTGAATAGATAGTGGGACTGGGCTGCCTGAGCTTATTCTGACCCGTCTCCGACGGATTCAAGGAAGGGTTTCATGTTCACTCATAGGTGCTTTAAATCCCTATCCTGCTGTGTCAGCTACTGACGTATGGAGCAGCACTGTGAGAATAGCTCCTTACTCAAAGCTTCTTAGGAAAATGGATATTATGTAGTGTATTTATTATTAGATCCTATTGGATCAAAGGCTAATAAAAGGTCAATGGGTAATAGTGACAACATAATACACATTCTGTTTCTGAGGTTTAAGTTATACAGCCAGTCCTCCGTTATCCGACACAATGCGTTACTCAAAATGGCGTTGTAAAGCGAAACACGTTTTCCCATAGGAACACTGTTTAAATGAAAGGTTCCGTTCCTGAAGGCATTTTTAATGCTAAAATACACAAAATATTTTATGCAGGCAATATGATATGCAGCACACACATAAATTATATAGTGTATATACTGTATTATATATATAATATAACATAATAAATAATAAATTATATAGTATAATATAATATTATATAGTATAATATTATATATATACGCTCTTACGACGCTTTGCAACGTTGTTTATGTGAATTTGTATATATATACACACATACACAACGTTGCAAAGCGTCGTAAGAGCGTTGGATAAGCCATTTTGGCGTTGTAAAAATGAACATAGGTATGCATTGCATAGCGTTGGATATGCCATTCGTTGTAAAGCGAAGCGTTGTAAAACGAGGACTGCCTGTACAATGATAAGTGCTGCCTGTGGTCGGGGTGAGGAGCGTTATCTGAGATCTGACTGCAAAAGACTGATCATGGTCCCGAGGTTCCACAAAGTATCCGGCCGCTCCTCCTTCTCTTACCGTGCACCCCAAAACTGGAACAATCTACCGGAGACTCTCACAGCCACCACCAGTCTAAGTTCTTTCAAAACTAAGGCTGTCTCACATTTTACTCTGGTCTGTAACTGTTACATACGCCTATAATATATATTATCTCCAACTGTGCATGCAATGTCTTGTATATAATGTATAAACCTTTTCACTTATGCAATTATGTATTTCTAACAATGTATTTGTCATCATAACTCAGTGCCCAGGACATACTTGAAAATGAGAGGTAACTCTCAGTGTATTACTTCCTGGTAAAACATTTTAATAAATAAATATGGTGAATAGTCTCCAACCACAATCTAGTTACAACGATTCAGCCACTAATGGTATACATTTCTGGCAGCACAATGCTTTCAGCCACATTTAGATTCACGCCTAGTTTTCTTTTAACTGCAGTTTGCAGTTACTGTAAAAAAAATAAACAAATTCTAATAAATGTTTTTTTATCAAGTCTTAAAAACAGCTCAGCAGGCGCTCTGCCATTTAGTAACTAAAAGGGTATTCTCTGCTAGGACTGCAGTACTAATAGCAGTAACGTGTTACACCCTTTCAGTGCCACCAAGCAGCCAGCGCAACCCTCCCACACTTTGCAATGGTGGAGTTACTGGGGATGAAACGGAAGATGCTCCAGCCAAAATTAAGCTCGCCGCTCCCCAGGGGCGCAGAACGCAACCTCCCCATGAAAGTGAGCAACATCGCAGGACGTATGTGGAGCCCCTGCAGAACCGGGACATAGTTACCACGTCATAGCATGCCCAAAGGGTTAAATGTTTTAATCTGCCACCTACAAGTATTTATTTACATAATTTATTTGAAGTGGTTTGGAAACATGGCGAGTCGAGACTTGGGGAGGGTTCGATTTCTCCGGATGACTCCTTTGTCCGATGTTACAGTATGTTCAGAGTCCCCCTCTTCTTCCCCCCCCCCCCCCCCCCCCCCCCCCCCCTTATAGTAAGTGGCCTCTCTGATAAGCACAGGATGAGGGTAAAGAAAAGAGCCGATTGACAAACCCTCCTAGATTCAGAGGCCCGATAGGAAATACAATTTGAAATTAGTTTCCAGAGAAACAGTCAAATCTTTGACGTTAGCATGGTTATATTAGTTGAAGTCAATTAGATTGGTAAAAAGTTGGCAAGTCTTTTTTTGCCATGCTGTGTATTTACCCCATTAATAAGCACCCTTTCCTTTCCTAAGGGCTACTAATAAGTCTGCGTTTGCGTGTGGTGGCCCTTGTTCTGTTGGTAAAAAAGGAATACTTCCAGCCTGAATCTGAACATCTAAATTATGTCCAGTAGGCCAAGCGATAAGGATAGGTGGGGATGGATCACGGTTTTGTTTGTATTAAAAATTCATTGCCACCAGTAACATGAACAGGCTACAAAACCAAAGCTTTATCCCGGGACTCATTAAACATCCTCATCCAGCAGTAACGGCCATACAACGACAGCTACCCCCGGACTCAGGAGCGAGACCCCGCATCGCGGCTCAATGAATCCCGGCTTTCATCGTCTGGAAACACAGACATGGTCATAGCAGGACTTCCAATCCCAAGCACCGACACCCACTGCCAGCGAACAGTCCCAAAGTGCCAGCAGAGAAACCGCACCGGGCACAGGACACGTCTCTGTACAGGCAGTCCTCGTTATCCTGGAACCAGGGTCACGTATGACGTATGAATAATTCCAGTTAGCTTAACTCAAGCCTTCCCTCTTCCGAAGCACAACAAGTCCTTTTATCTTTCTTAGTTTAATTGAAGGAAAGTCATGGGATGAAAGGTACCTGCAGATGTAGTGTGGTAGAGAGCGCTTCTCTGTCTGAAGTGCGGTTTATCAATGGAAGACTGTAAAAACAGGCCTTGCTGGGGCTAATAGCAGGCAGGTACTCACTCAGAGTCCAGGGTGGAAAGGAAGTGAGGGCCGAGGCCCTGCTGCCTCAGTCAGCGCGCCCGCACTGCATGCAGGCGGCGCGCTGAGAGGCAATTGACCGCTACCTGCGGTCAGTAGGGAGCTGGAGCGGCAGTGGTTTGAGCGGAGGGCTCTCCGTGCTGTCCCCCCACCCCCCCCATCGGTCCGTTCGTTCCAACGGACAAACTCTCCGCCCCCCTACCTTTTGGAGGTGGGGGAAGCTCTGATACTCCAGGACATCGGAATCCGCTCTGGAAGTAGCGTTGGATCATGAAACCGTTGTAAAGTGAGTCCCATGTTAATCAGTGGCAGCAAGCGTTGGATAACGCATTCAGGCATCGAAAAACGGCCCTCGGGACTGCATTGTAAAGCTTTGGATATGCCATTTGTTGCAAAGTGAAAGGCTTATCCAACGCTATGCAATGCATTCCTATGTTCATTTATACAACGCCAAAACGGCTTATCCAACGCTTTGCAAAGGTGTGTGTGTGTTATATATATATATATATTTTTTTTTTAATATATAATACGGTATATACACTATATAATTTGTGTGTGCTGCGTATCTTATTGCCTGCATAAAATATTTGGTGTATTTTAGTGTTAAAAATGCCTTCAGGAACGGAACCTTTCATTTAAACAGTGTTCCTATGGGAAAACGTGTTTCGCTTTACAACGTTTCGCTATCCAACGCCATTTTGAGTAATGCATGGTGTTCGGTAACCGAGGACTGCCTGTATACCATAACAAGGTCAAGGACACTGATCTATAACGTGTGTGCTGGAGAGAAGCAAGATCATATGGGAACCTCAAGTACCCACACGAGCAATTCAAGTACCGGGTACACAACAAACAGCAAGCATGACATTACTCAAAGTACTCCAAAACATCACACACTAAAGAGTACAGATACTGTATCACCAGAATAGTCCTATGTGCACAGTTACACCGCGTCAGAGAGTCCCTCGCACACCATATTCTCCGGCAGCATCAAGGGGACAGGCAGGCTTGTGGGAAAATATTCCGGTCATGACAGCAATACGCGTCCCCGAAGGAAGCGGTTAGGGATCCCACGGGTGGTGGACTCACAAGATACCTAAAATGTAATGTACAGTATACCAGAACCTTTATAAAATCGGCACCCGGAGCGATTACCCTTCCAAGATCAACTGGGACCTCACCTTCAAACCCAGTCCTAGGATTTAGTCATGCGACAAAACACGCTCTGTGACAAGTAATCAGTGCGCCCTTCATATTCAAATGTGACCGATTCCCATCTACCTGTGAAACCCCCCCGTGCGCGGTTATAGAATGATACAAAATACACAAAAGGTCATTTTGTTAACAAAACACTTCGCCGCACAGACGCACGCACAATAGTGAGGTCCCTTCCTTCCAATACACAGAGAGGACCAATTAGAAACTTCTTTTAACCAACACATTTTGGGGGGAGGGTGAAATTAGGTCAGAGGCGAACTGTATAGTGGTGGAGGGGTTCTGAGAAAAAGGAACTAGATTTAGATCAAAGTAAAGTTTTACACAGAATTGTGCGATATTATGGATTGCTCATTTTAAATCATTAACATGAAACGCCAAGATAGACAGTGATCTCAATTAACCTACAAGTCAAAGCTTTACAACCTGGACACTATGTATATTATTAGTGAGTGTAATTAATCTGAAATCACTTCCCTTAACGGGGGAAACACCCAAACAATAAACTTTCATATAGCGCTTTTCTCCCAATGAGACACAAAGCGCGTGGCACATAGGAATGTTACAGCCACAGTCCCTGCCCCGTGGAGCTTACAATCTATGTTTTTGGTGCCTGAGGCACAGGGAGATAAAGTGACTTTGCCCAACGTCACAAGGAGCTGACACCAGGAATTGAACCAGTGTCCCCTGATTCACACCGAGTGTCATTGTTTACAGAGATGATGCGATATAAAACACACACACACACACACTATTATTATTATATTTGATGGCATCAATATATTTTGGATACTTGCTGTACGATATTGCTTAGAATATTTGATTAGATCATGCATTTGTTCTTGTTGTGTTTTTTTATACATGTAGCGGGTATTCCCTGTGAATACAGACGCTACTACCTGCTGTGTATACCTGTGTGGCTCTCAGGAGCCTAAGCCTCTGCTCGGGGAGCCTGGGGTACATACATATAACACAATCTCGTGGTGCAACGCCTCCACCTGCGATGGCTCCCGCCAGAGGAGGAATGGTTCCGCGCAGGACAAATATATATATATATATATATATATATATATATATATTAATCCTACACACACTACACACACCGCATGTGAAATAACCAATGACTTTACTGTAGCATATACTTATTCATATATCAACAGGTGTCCCTCTCTAGAGGAGACACTGACTACTGCGTCTCGCAGGACGCTCCCACCTACACCGGGTGATCCCACCCCGTGTCCAGTAACCCCACACAATATGTCCCGCACCCTTAAAGGGAGGTGATATGTGTGACTATGCAGCCACTAGTCCCGTATTAATAATATATATGTAGGATCGTTGGTGCACTTGGTGAGGGTTACCTGCCGAGCACTCCAGTGCCGGGGACTGCCAAGGAGCTTCACAAAGGATCCGAAGGCTGACGAATACAGGAACTACCGTCCGGGGCGATCCCACCCGGATGGCTGCTGCAGCGGCAGCGGAGGTCTGAGCCCAAACGTCTGGATGGACGCGCAGCGTCCGCTGTGTCCCTAACTGACTCTGTGTAGTAAGGGGCAGGGTCCCTAACCTGGGGCCTGTCCCTACAACACTCAATACTACTGGTGACTCAGGGCTATCTGGGGCCTAGGGGGCTGCTGGCCTAGTGCAGGGAGTCACTGACTCCTGCACCCTACCTCTGTCCCCTAGCTGCTCCCGACGCCGACTAACTTGCTCCAAACCCCGCGAAAAGTATCTATTCTCCTCTACAGGGAGATGCTGTAGCCCTATTGGCTCTCTGGGGTCACGTGGGGCGTTCCCGAGGCTCATGGGAGATGTAGTCCCTTCTGTGAGCCCTCTCCTGATTGGCCCTCGTTCATGCGAGTCTCCTGCGCATGCCCGAACTTCCCTGCTGGCCACTGCACCGAGAGCATGACTGCGCATGCGCCAACAAATAGAAGATGGCGGCGCCCTCGCCGCCCTGCTCCGGAACGCCGGGAGCCCTAACAACGCGATTGCGGCCCTGGCAACCGGCCGCACGCGTCGCCGGCAACCCCCGAGCAGAATCCTGACCGCCCCCACTCTTGCGATCGGCCGACGGGACCGCCATTGCGCTCGGCGGCACCCGCGATCGCCAGCAAAGTGAGGGGGGCTTGACAGGCAGGGGGGACCTGGCTACATACAGATATTTGACAGGCGTACAGCTGCAGCGGCCGTTATTCAAACAAATCACAGCGCCGATTTCGTGTGCGCTGCTGTACTCCACGCAGCATGAACGCGGCCAATCGCCCCAGGCACCCGCGCTTACCGCGATTGCTTTTTTGAATTTCATGGATTCTGTTTCTTTGGTTGCAATGAAATGAATGACTTGCAATGTGCACAGTACTGTGCTACTGTGTCAATTTAAGGTGTTTAAAAAACAGAACTCTAAAATGCCATTTTCTGCACTCACGTCTTAAAGGCGGTAAGGTTGGAAGACATCCCGCGTCATGACGTCGGTATTCCGATGTACACAACGCGTGAAGTGTTTGGATAACGGCCGCTGTAACTTGCAGAGGCTTCTGTTTCACTACGACGACGTATTGTAATATGTCCTGCGTGGCTGATGTAAGACACGGTCAGTGAGGTCACTCCCTGATAAAGCCCTTTTTAACTATGGCTGATTGAAACATATTTTGAGCCCATTGTATCTGATGTTCACTGTTTTTTTCTCTCTCCCTCTTATTTAAAAAAAAAAAAACAAGCCACAGACTAATGCGCCAGTCTAATGTATCGCCTTTCAAATGTAGACTATGGGTCACAGGGTTTCACAACAAATGAAAAAAACGACTATTTTTTAGGCTGACCATCCAAAACGTGGAAGTGTTACATTATAAAGCTTTTACTTCAATTATTTTGTAGTGTTTCCCATGTTTACGTGTCATCCAGTCAAACGCCAACAACCATTTTTCTATCCGCCTCTGGCGAGGGAGGGGGGTGGGGGGGAGGAGGCGCAGAGGGGGGAGAGGGAAGAGGAGAGAAACGTGCGATATGCTCGTCTCAGAGATTATATATTAATAATAGGGAGATGTCAATTGCCAAAAACGGTTCCCAAGATACACACCTCAACACAAAGAGAAACGGTTTCAGTAACAAACTGCCTGCAAAACACGGTACTGGAGGGAAAACAAATAGTTTGATAGCTGCGTCAAACTCACAGGTCTTAATTTTCCGCATTTAAGTTATTTATTATAATTCACTCAGAAAAGTTTTATTTTTGTTTTAGTTGCATTAAAAAGGGAACATGAAACACATTGATCATGCGTTTTTTTTGTAATCCATCATTTGAGCAAAGTGAACTAATGGCAGGTAGACTTAAACCCCATCTTACACCAGTATACAAAAAGCAGCACTATTTAGAGTGGTCTGAGAATGGTTAGGAGACATTGTGCATTGACACTTGGGACTCGTTTACTCAAATCCCTCATCACCTGCTTACCTTCCAGCAGAACGGTTCATGCTCAATCCTCAAGGGTTACCAGCACAAACCTCAAAGTGACTTTGTGGTAAACAGAGCTAGATAATTAGGCTAGTTACATGTTAATTAGAGCAATCTTGAATTCCTGGCCTGTTGCGGAACAATGTCACTGGTAACAAGGTTTAAAATAAAAATGTGACCATATTGATGTTGGGAATGACCAAAAATTTCTAGTTCAAATGCCCAGGTAACCATAGCACCAACGCCACAAGAAAGGAAGAACGGCGGGACATATTATTACTGCCTGGTATTAAGATTACATACTGTAAATAAACATTTGAATGTCAAAAGCCTTCGCAATGAAGCGGAAGTTTTATTCTGCTGGAGAAGTGAGCCAGTCAAAGCAGACAGTAGCATGTTCTTGTAAGGTGCGACAGTCATGAGGAACCCATGGTTAATTCCTAGGAATTTATACAAATACTTTTTTTTTTTTTTTAAAGAACACAATAAGCAGAACAGAGTATGCAATAAACGGTGCTTTATTACAGGAAAGTAACATTATTGCACCGGTGCACACTTTCATCTTGTTATGGGTTATCTAGGACATGTGAAAGGCCTTTTACATCTATCCTCTTGCACAGTGAGACTGGGGGTTAAATACTTCCTCAGGCATTCCAAATACAAAGCCATCACATCCGCCCTCCTACTTGTATGCTCAAAGTGTCCCAGGTCTGCAAAGTCTCCTTCGTTTTAATACAGCAGATTATTTACCTTCGTGCATCACTTCTCAGATCTTGAAGTCACAACAGTGATTTTCCATATGGTGAATTGAAAAAACGTTCAGCAACGCATGATGCAAAGGGGGGGGGGGGAAAGGGAGAGGGGGGAGGGAAGCCCGGAGCATGGTAACGGAAAACACCACATAAACTCAAAATAGGTTAAAATCTGTAAAGTCACATGGTGTCAAGTAATCATTTTTAAAAGTATCTGTTTTTCAATTAACCTCATCAGTAAACGAGATTCAGAATATTCTACTCTGCACAACCTAGAAAGTGCCGGTGTTATCTTCGCTAGCAGCTGGTCTAACCAGATTATACCACACACTACGCAGCCTGTCACCATAGAAACCATTCAAAACAAAGATGGCTGCCAATTCCCTCTGCATTGTACTCTTCTCGTGTTGTTGTAATGAGGGTATATCACAGTTCCCATGCTCTTGCAATCTACAGAATGATAACACTCACAGCTGCTAACAACTTTTCTGTCAGGGGAACCTGCAACACATAAATTCCCTTTATTTAGTAAACACTTTAGATGTGTCCATAATGGATTTGTTCTACAACTCATGTCAATTATATTCAAAAATATATTTCTCACTTACGCCCTATGAATTTGGCATCTTCATTAATAAATGGTAATAATACAGTAAATGGAAACCAACTTTTTTTCCTTTTAATTAATACAGATAAAATGTTAGAACAGAAGAAGATTTGCTGCGCATTGTTTTGTAACATCTAAACAGCACTTTCCAACAGCAAACAACTCTACATTCATCCCTCAAACATCTCCGAGGCTTGTGGTGATCAAGGTGATGTGCCTTCAATAAAACCCACAAAAAGGGTAAATTCAGATTAATACAATGACCATTACTAAAAGCAGGTAGTCAACATCAAAAATACTTTCTTGCTCTTGGCTTGTCAGAACCGGTGTCAATTTCCTGGACACACACACACACAAAAAAAAAAAAAATCAAATCTTAGGCCCAGAGCATCGCTCCTCTGCTTCCATCTTGAAATAAGTCAAAGAAACACAAAGGGAAATGTTTTGCAGGCGCTGTTCGAGCCGGTGCACTACGCTGGCTTCCATTCAATGACTTGGCACGTTAATCATCAACATGACAGCACGCCCACTGTGCTGCCTTATCTGGGAAACACGCACGGCAACGCTGACTTAAAAGCACAAATTAAAATCATTTAAGAAAAAAAAAAAAAAAAGAGTAATCACAGACCATTGAATGAATGCTGTATATATTAGATCACCCCTTTATCCGGTATAGTTAATCTCGACACTGACGTACTCATTAAAATAGCCTGGGTTTCAAAGGAACACTTCCCAAGAATATTCACACGAACACAACACAAACTAAATGGTAACATGGATGTTTGCTGTTGGTTCTCTGTTGTCACTAATGAACGACGGGCATGCGGCAGATCTCACGAGGAACCAGCGAGTCCAGGATCACATACAAAAGCTGAACTTGTTTTTAACATTGCCTGGAAGGCCACAGATTCACGCTTCCTTTCGGAAACGAAGGCAACACGGAGAATCCTAAATCTACTTACCAATGGAATTCAGAATATTCACCACAAAAATACCGATATAAACTCCCCGCGCCCAGTGCACTTACTGTATGTCCTCCCCGCGCCCAGTGTACTTACTGTATGTCCTCCCCGCGCCCAGTGTACTTACTGTATGTCCTCCCCGTGCCCAGTGTACTTACTGTATGTCCTCCCCACGCCCCGTGTACTTACTGTATGTCCTCCCCGTGCCCAGTGTACTTACTGTATGTCCTCCCCGCGCCCAGTGTACTTACTGTATGTCCTCCCCGTACCCAGTGTACTTACTGTATGTCCTCCCCGTGCCCAGTGTACTTACTGTATGTCCTCCCCGTGCCACTTCATTTTCACGGTGTGCATATTACTCAATACATACACTTGAAAGAGATCAACTTTTTTCTTATCCAGAATGTAAAGGAAACAGCAAGGAACGTGGGCAAGCCAACGGTACCGTGCCAGGGTCACTGGACTATGAGGACCATTGGACCGAGCAGGTTTCCTCCCAATTCAGAAGGTAGTATGCTTGCCGCTATGCTGTACCCGCAAGGCTACAGGACATGGTCACAAGTGTTGAGCTCCTCTACCTTTTTCATTAGGATAAAACACACAGAGTTAACGCATCCATCAGCTCCTCAGAGCCAGCTTTGTTTGCTTCATTAAACTTGGTGCAGCTGAGAAACGTATCTGTCTCCGTGTAACTTGCCATACCTTATATGTAGACCGTGTTTTAAAGCAGGGGCGCGGGTGGTTGCAGAGGCCCCGCGGTCTTTCCCAAGGCAATTAAATATCTGAGGATCGCGCGAGGCCTCTGCAACCTAAATTTACAGAGATTCAGCCGGCTTCTGGAATGCGTCTCCATGGCAACGTACGCCGCGGGGTTATGTGACAAAACCGCTGTTTTAAAAAGGTCTATAAAAAGGAAACCCTCTTCTACAGTATCCATGCCCTATGTGCACCTACAAGTTATGTACAGTACAGGCGCTCGTCGCTATGCGACCCCGAATAATGCATTCCGCTGATTACATTATCTGACGGCGCAACAGATTAAATCGCTCACCGACGCGGATTAACATAGAACCCACAATCCGACGGCGGTTTGAGGGACGGATTCCGGCAGATAACCGAGGAGTGAATTAAATATACATACATGGTTTTAAAAAAAATAAAATACATAAGCGGAGTTGAAAGCAATGAGACTCCCTGAAAGAAGCTTTTGGGACACAAACCATAAAGTGATTTAATCAAAATAACAAAAATCCACAAAGCTTTTTTTTGCGACTTGTGGTTCTGACCTGCACTCAACGGGTTTAATTTTCGAATGAATAGGGACTTGGAAGTCACTAGTCCAGGTCGCGCAAACTTTTTTAGCTGCGTCCCCGTCTGCTCCTCAGTCTCGCGCCCCCCTCCACTTGTTTGGCGGCGTCAAATGACGCCACGTGACCCGATTGCCATGGAGACGGACGTGTGACGTCACTCTGCGGCAACATTTGATGCCGCGTTGCCATGGCGATTGTCACAGCAGATCTCCAGAATCATGGTAAGTGAGTTGCAGAGGCCTCACGGGTTCCCCCCGCATTTAATTTAAATGCCTGGGGGAAGAGCGCGGGGCCTCTGCAACCACCCCCGCCCCCACCCATAAATATCCAGCGCCCCCTGCTGCACTAGTCACTTGTTCTATCCACATTTCCAGAGACCTTACAAAACCGTTCCAGAGAAGGCTTCTTTATCAAAAACTGCACAATATACATTTTATATCCATGATCCAGCATTAGGTGCCACTCTTAATTTCCACCAAACAGAATGGGGGGGGGGGGGGGGAGCTTTTCAGATGTAAATGTGGTCGTAAGCAATGCTACAAAGCAGCTGGGCTACACTCACATAACCATCTCTAGGTAGAACAACAGGGAGAGATGATGAATAGCAAAATGACCTCAGGCCATAAGACCGGTTAAACCGTTACAAGTATCTGAAAGCAGGAATAACATGAACTGTACAATCTGCAGGTTATGAGCTTCAAAGCAAGATTGGCTCAACATGAACCTAACAATAGGACTATAGTATATTGCGTTCTCCAGATGACAATGAACAACTTAAATTTAGTGCTTGTCGTGAAAGTAGGTTTGTAGATCTCTCTAAAGTATGGAGGATGGTTCCAAGCACATATTCCGTCTGCGTTTTCAAATATCCTACATTGCCCTGTCTTTTTATTTACCATGTCCTCAGCCATTATCGCTCTCCCTCATCTGCCGTAGAGGTTGATATCTTGGATTTTATAAATGTGTTAAACTCCTGGAATCTTTGTAAAATCAGAACTCTCGAAAGCTTGTCCTAAAAGATCAATTGTTAGCCCAAATAAGGAAGGTGTGACCTCATAGTGAAGTACTCATGTACTCTGCACCATCACAACGGGCCTGACTTGGCTAGTTATCTTTAATGCAAATATGCCACCGAGTTTTACAAGCCAAAACTTGGTTTTATACATGACGTAGCTGCGACGTCAAATGGATTTGTTAATTTAAGAGTTTGAATAGCTATGATTTTTCTCTTAAAACTTAAGGGTGTCGATGTTAAGGCATAAGGCTGCGTCCATAGAGCCTCAGCCCGCGCTCCTCCGCGCTGACGCTGAGGCTCGCCTGCCCGGTCACGAGCGAGCCTATGGACTGGCAGGCGAGCCAGCGTGCACGATCGGGATGCAGGGCAGTGACGTCGCTGGGCCAATAGCCCGCGACGCACCGTCGCTGTGACGTTGATGCCGCTTTGCAGTGATTGGAGGTTGTCAGCCGACAGCGCACTGAGAAACAGGCTCTGCTGTCGGCTGAAAATTCCAACGCCTCAGCACGCCTGCGGACGCTCGCCTGAGCCCCCTCTAAAGACATCCTCATTGAGGATGCCGGGGCTCAGCGCGGAGCATCCGCGTGTCTTCCCCCACTTTGGACGTAGCCTAAAGGGGACTTCATTAAAAGCTTACTATAAAGAGACACACACACACACACACACACACACACTTTATTAACCATATCATAGTTTGGGTATCCTAATTCAAGCATCATTTTAAAAAAAAAAGTTCAAAAATCTGTCCTCTTAATACTGACCAAAAAAAAACAAAAAAAACCCCACCATGACTTTCATATATCCATTAATAAAAAACATTTTGATTGATCAGTCTTGTAAACAGACAAAAATCCAGGGGCACGGGGGGGGGGGGGGGAGAAGAGAGGTTGCTTTAAAGTAAAACTTTCACTTTTATTCTTCCTGTGCATAAGATGAGCAAATTTGGTTTGGGCCATTTAATGTTAATCCTACCTGTTAATTATGTTGCATCCCCTTTAGATCTTTAAACTAAAAATCATACGGCCACCATTAGCCAAACAAATAAAGACTGATTTAACAATGTGTGTGTATAATACTGTATATACATACACATACACCTTTAACAGATTAAAAAAAAAAAAAAAAAACACTACCAACCATTTGATTTAGATGTTAAATTTTTAGCAGTAAGAGGGACTGACCAGTCATTACTGAAAAATGACAAAACCAAACACTTACCTTAATAAAAAGTCAGTTAAATATTTGCTGGATTCCGAAGATACGAAGAAGGGAAACTTCCTGAAGTGAAAGCTCCCAGAGCCAGCAAAGTGTGCTGGAGACTATGCAGCTATACACAGGTGAGTGGGGTTTCCAGTAACACCCAGGGAGGTGAGACCGCAATATGCCAATCAGCTTACTCCCATGCATGCAGACGCCCACTGATAAGAGGCAGCCTTTAATAACTGAACCCTGGTGGAACAGTAACAAAGGTATTTATGACACACTGTTGCGTAACAGCTACAAAGCCCACACTATAAAAGCAAGCTGCTCATAAAAATACACAGGCCAGAGTGAAATGTGAGCAGGTACTGCAGGTACAAACCGTGCTTCATTACCACAGGTCTGCGAGTAACGCAGGGCCTGTTACCCTGTCCATGCACACTGCTCTGAAAACCTGCACAGTAAGGGAAAGTCCTAGGAAGGGTTAATTAACCAGGAGTAAGCTTTAAAATCCAAAATGGTATTACAGGAATAATATCAGTTCCAAGCAAGTTCTTACTCTCCAGAAATGGTTAACCCCTGCAGTGCTGGAAGACAACCTATTACCCTACCCCCCCCCCCCCCCCCCCCCCCGCTTCAGCAATGAGAGGATATTGCTATAAAGCAACTAGGACCAACGTATTATACACGTTGAAGTGACATATAAACACTCGGGGTCCGCACGGTACTATACTGTATCACTATATCACTCTCACATACTGTACAGCAATTGTTAAACCATCACCAGTGGGATCCAAAGACTTATACTAAATGCTATAGAATTATCCTCCCCCCCCCAAAAAAAAAAAACTTATTTTAGGAGGAGTTAAATACATATATACGAAACATATCTAATTGTAACTGAGTCCCCTTCCTTACCTCCGGTGATGGCATAGATGCTCTGCTGTTCAGCGGAGTTCTGCGCGATCGGGGAGTTAGCAGGGGTGGCCATCTTGTAGAAAGGCACGCATGTGTAGTATTGCCAGCGCGGCTGCCATTTTGGATGGCTCCGCACAGATGGAAGCAGGATTACGAGTCCCAGAATTCTTGGGAGGTGGAGGGTGCATCGCATGGGCTGATCCAGCCTTAAGAAGGAACAGGATATCCTCTGCAGGTGGAGAGCCCACGAGTCAGTCTGACGGAGGCGGCAAGGGAAGGAGGTAGTGTCCAGGGAGCTAGTAAGCCCCTGGACTAGGCCAGACTTCTCCACAGGCCCCAAGCCAACAACATCTAGTACAGTTGTAACGGTCAGACACCCACCCAATCTCATATTGGCCCCTGTGGGTGTAATCTGCTCCCAATTACATGTCTGTGTGATATGTGGTGCACCTGCTGGCAACAGGACTCCTGAGTCTCCCGCTGGTTGGTAATGGGGACTATCACCATGACAGGCGTCTGAAGTAGTGTTCTGAGTCCTACTCACATTTGGTACAGCGCCTCCACCCCATCAGGATCCCTACGGCTGCAGGGAGGAGTATCTGACGGGGAACTCCTTCTTGGTGCATCCTCCTGGTAAATAACTCCACACTCATACAGGAAGGTTGTCTTGAACTTGGGCATCTTTAATAACATCTTTCCAGGCAGACTGCCCATCATAGCGGTCATCACTAGCCGCTCATTTCTTTGAGGTACTCCATTCAGAAGGTTCCTCCTCTCTTAATTGAGTTGCTCTCCACCTCTCCCCTAAGGGAGACCACCAGCTGTGCCAGGTCCCTGGACACAGTGTGTATACAGCTTGTCACTGACAGACAAACTTGAACCCAGAACTCTTAGAACACTTAAACTGACTGAGACTCACTAACTTTAGGCAGTGCTGTGTCTTATATAGACTCCAGAAAGACCCACCTTTATGTCACTAACAGTGGACACAAAGCATGTTGTCACTTCCATTGCTACATATGACACTTCACCAGGGTTTGAGGGCAAACCTCCATGATAGTTACTGGCAACCCTGCCTTCTTACCAGGATTACTGCCAGCATGAGAGAGATCTGTACACCAATTTTGCACATGGCTACACAGTATTGTAGGGAAGCCCCCAGATAGGGATCCTCCCCATATTAAAACAGCAGCTGCAATACCGTGCCGGTGGACCGACGTCCACGCGGCAGACTGCGGCCTGGGACCAGGCTACACAGGAGAAGGATCATCCGGCTGGAGATTGCACCACAGACCGCGGCCTGGACAAGGTGTGAGGGAAGTTGTGTTGGAGGCCCAGTGGCGTGGGATCTGATCCAGCATCCTCCTCTTACTATTCCCAGGTCAGGCCCGAGACCAGGAAGGTACCAACATGCGCCTACACATTACAGGGGAGTAGCGCTACCACAAGTTTAGGTGGGACTGCTTGTGTGGACACCGGGGTATAGGTGCCCAAGACACCCTCAGTACTTTAGGGGAAAACCACGCCGAGTGTGGGTATTGTTGCATTAGAGATGATCGAGACAGTGTTTATTACTGTTTGTATTGGTTCCTATGAGGTCATCCCGCCAACACTGGGATCCCTCGTCGGTGGAGGTGCCGAGAGAGGAGACACACAGAGAGACAGACACACAGAGACACGCATAATATACAACCAAATACATTATAATTGATTTTATACATTGGATAAATTAGTCTGTCATAAACCATATAAAGGTTTGGTCTCCGGAGCATAACTCTGCCAAGCGCCAAACCAAGATCCAAAATAAATCGCCTATAGGCGGCTGCTCTTCCCTGTGCGTCCCGGTTACTGCCCACGAGTCACATATTAGAAACGTTAGATTTATCTGAGAAATTAATGGAAATCTTATTCTATGGGTCAAAAAGTAACAATGACAGGTGCAAAAATAAAAAAAAAAGTGCAAATTAGGTCTTCCAAAAACAAAAATCAGAGCGTTTGTTATACTATACAGTCCATAGAGAATCTCCGGAAGCTCAAACTGATCCCCTACAGTACATAATGTGGCATGCTGCGCTACTGTACTTTGACAGATGAGGCAAAAATAATTATTGCCCCTCCAACAATCACCAAAACTGCCTGACCCCAGTTACAGAGGGCTGCATTGGCGTGCTCCTATTGTAGACACTTCTGCACGAGCTTCGGACTCGTCGATTTGATCTTGAATTAATTCTGGGAAAGATAACACGTTTTATTATGTTCTCATACCATATGAAACACCCTCTTTGTTATCACCCTACGGTGCATCGCCCGCTGCTTGTGTTTGCCGTTGCATATCAATATTTAAAAAAAAAAAAAAAAAAAAAAAACACATTTTAAATCCCGGCACCACATTTTTTCTTTGGGACCTTTGTGTCGAATAATCACAACGTAAAATAGCTCACGGCTGCGGTCACAAAATTCTTTGTGCAATTCTGTGACCTGCATTGTTATCACATAACTATATTTCACCATCACAACACGAATAGGTCTTTGATGCTATATCCAGATGTTATTTACATTTCTCCTCCACTTCCTTTTGACTGCAGAACCCCAACAGCACATACAGACAATATGAACTGCACCCAGCTATGTGTTCTCCAAATAAACCAATTGCATGACATCAGCTATAGGTTTAACCCTATTCTGCTGGTCACATTCTGTCTTCAATAGGCTTTCAGTTCAATCATCAGTGTTAAAGTGCTCGTTAGCAAGTGCTGAGGTTTTACTACTTAAATATTCCCCAGTCCATTTTTCAGAATGTCACTCTGTTAATCCCAACTATTAAACTCAATCTAAAATAGAACAGTTTATTAAAAGCTGCAGTTCAAGTAATATCCTATGTGTTTTTTTTTTGTTTTTTTAAATAAATCCGTTCTGTACTATGAGAAAATACTTGTAGCATTTTTTTTTTTAAACAATTTTGAAAGTCATTTGTTATGTATTATTATGTAACAAGCATTTGTTTCTATAGCAACCATTTACAAAGTCACATCCCCTTCTGAAAGGCTCTGGCACACCCCTGTTTGAGCCCTGCCCTCTCTCTAGCAGTGCAACAATTGTATTTAGTGACTGCCTGGTCACATGACCGTCCCCACAGAACTTTGCATCTTTGGTCCTCTTCTGCTGCACTGACCACCATTTAGTGAACCCCCGAGCCGAATCTTCGCCGATCTATAACAGGAGATAACACTATTAAATACTAAATACTAAGATCTATTTTAAGGAAGTAGATGATAATAATTCTTACCATCTAGTTGCCATTATAATAAATGGATTGAAAACATCCCCTTCGGACAGTATAGAAGTTTAAAAAGAAACTTTACTGATAATGTCTTTTTAGAACATGCAAACAGCCTCACTAAAAAGTTTGAAGAAAAGTATAGAAAATCAAATATTGAGTGCTTTGACAAACAAAAAAACAACAAAAACCCCATGCTGGGTCATGGGTCAATCTGGAATGGGTGCTGCCCAGCGAGGGAAGGAGAGATTGCCCAGGTAGGCAGACCCGACTTCCAAGTGGCTCTCATGCCGACTGCAGTCGTGATCGACCACGTTGTTGTCCCTCTCTCTCTCTTCTCCTGGTAAGTATGGTCAGCATGGCTCTGGGAGGAATCTGGGCTGCAGACCCTGGTAGAGGGCAGCGCAAAGGTGGCACATAAAATAATCTAAAAGAAATATTGTGCTCTGAGGTAGCACTCCTACCTCCACGGAGGGTAGAGCACAAGTGACTGTCAGATGTCCTCAAGGGGCAGTCTTATGCTGAAGGACCAGAGGTCTTTTTGCTCTACCTTTCGCTGAAGTGGAAGTATTAACCCATACAGTACTGGCTACCATGGGGATGACAAGGAAACTGGAGTTTTAAGCAACAGTAGAAGTATAGTTCTAGATCAGTTCAGAGAAAATTCACAATAGGACGAATAAAGTAAGTGGCACCAAAGTAAAGCCATTGGCAGTTTTACTTTATGAAATGACCTTTCACACCTGCACTGCTGTATTTCATGAGTTGGGATAAGGTGTCATGGCGGCTCCAGATCAAGGAACCCCAGGGCAGATACCCCAGTATAAAAGGGCTGAACAAACAAAGTGTGTACTGAAATAAGCACAGAGGTATTTGTACTTTACACTGCATTAACAACCATATTCAAACAAACAAAAGTTCCAGCCGTGTTCAGCTATACGTACCGTGCAGCTATATGTACCCTGGGTTCTAGTTTCTGTAGGTGTTTCTAGTGCCATGCTGCCCCACCGCCCCCAGTTATAAATACATGCTGATCACATTGAACCCGCCCAGATAACCGATTGATGTTGGAGTAGTTTGAAAAGTGAAATGGATTTAGAAAATCGTTCTTGCCATCTGTAACATGAACACGGAATTTCCTTTTTCATTGCATTTACAGAATCCTGAAGACTTTAATGCTTTTTGATTTTCTTTTTACACCGGATGATTCAGTGGTCAGTGTGATGAAGTAAGGGGCGCACGGAGTGCCACAGAACTTGTAATGCTTATGAAACAATTGAGAGCCTAAAACTTCAGAAGCACCATTTAGTATGGGACTCAACATAGAAATAGTACTAGCATTTTCAGTTCCTTATGTTGCACCCGGACATCTGATTATACTAGGCTTGAATGTTCTGTACCAGCAATACTTCAGTCCTCTGTCAGATTCACTAGATTTCAGGAGTGCCGCAATAACCATTATTTTTGTTATACAGTTCCATAATGCAACCACAATGACGTGCGAGATGGCAAAGATGGGTTTACTTTGAAAAGCATTATTTTGACACCTAGCAAGATTACAGACGTTTCACAAGAAGAAGAGGACCGTTATGCATTAACATAATAACCAATAAACAGCTTCTCGGCTTCTAATTCTGGGCATTGCATAGCTTGCATTTCATGTGTCAAATGGATTTACCCGCTTATCCTCTCAAGCATTCTATATAAAGAATTGGATTAAAACATGCATAGTCACTGCTTAGTCGCCTCCAGCGACAAATATAATTAAAGTAAAGACAATGTTGATGTAATGAGAAGACCATTAATATATTCAACATTTTAATAATCTGGCACACAACAGGTTAACTTGCTTCTTAAAAATACATGCCATTATTTTAGGGCAGGCCAGTGACCTCGCCTAGGGTTTCTGTGTTTGTGTAGAAGTGGGGTTATCTAAGTGCGACCGGATCTAGGATTGTGGGGTGATTAAGTCATAACCCAACATAACAGTTTAATGTTAAATTGTCAAATAGAGTGTGAACCACAATAGTGTCTAACCCGGACTCAAAGACAATGCAAAAAAAAAAAAAAAGAGTGTATACAGAAATAGCCAGTCTGCCAATACCCACCTCCAAAAAGGAGTCGTAAAACTCTCCTAACCAGATGCGCAAGGTGACAAAGTTCATTTTCCTTACAAGTTTACAAAATAGAAGATATTTATAATCTGATATGGTTCTCAAAAGGTACAGAATATAAATTATTTACTTACCAAGTCAGGCGTGTGGAATCATACCACACACACGCACGCGCATTGTGGACATAGCTCAGATATCTCCTGCTAAAGTAGAAGTTACTTTAGCAGAAGTGATGACCACACATGTATTTTAATCATACAAATCCAAATGGTAAAAGTGGTCTCTTTTCCCATGTGGGTGTGGATAGGAGGATACATAGATATATCTATCTGCATTTTTTAATGAAGCCATAAAAATGTAATTATACGTGGATGAAGGGACATGCCCCGATGGTGGGCTAATACAGTATCCAATGCAGGAGTTTTAGGATACGAAACAAAGGAGGAAGGGGAAAGGGCAGAAGTTCTGGATCATCGGACTAGTCCATTTATGGGCTTTAGGATTGGAAGTCGCACCAATTATTGTCCAACAGAAACAGAGTTCTGAACAGCGTATGATGCAAATACAACATACCCAGCTGTAAACCTCCTTAGGCCACTTAGCCAAGATATGTGCTTGGTTTGTTGTTCCCAGAATATACAAGATAAGTGCATACACGTGTGTTTGGCAAGTCATTGGTTATTTTAAAAATAAGGATTTTTCCCCAGTTAAAAAACAAAAACAACCACACACCATCTTCTCTAACATTTCCACTTACACTTCATCAAAAGCAGTATCTGATTCCACAAAGCACAGATGTTAATAATGTATCACTTACAATGATAAAGAATCAGCATGCACCTATATTTTGTCGTGCATGAAATCCGTATAACAAATGCATGTCAGGTATAGCATCTGTTCAATAGCCAGTGCGGGGGAAACCAGAGCTAAATAAATGCTACAATACAAGTACGGTTCCATTCCAACCTTTCCTGACTAAAATAAACAGGAAGAACGATTAAATGCCACTTCCCTCAAAGCAAAATCCATCTATTCCCGAGCATTTAAGTAATTGTAATACAAAAAAGTCCTAGTTTCTTAATCTAACCTGCATTATAATTGAAAGCATTAACTGAACCTCAAGTTCTTCCCCGTGTTAATAACCCAGCAGTCCCAGCATTCAGAGAGGCTCTAATCAGGCAAAAATACATACTATGTGCTGAACCCAGGCTTGCACATAACTACAAGAGAGGCCCGAGGCCCGCCCATGTCAGCGCCCGCTGCGGCCTGCACCAGTATGACATTGTAGATGATCCCATTTGCAATAAATGCAACAAAACTGCAGGCCGAAGCATTAAACACAAAAATAGTCGTGAATATCCAGTGTGGGGCGGGGGGAATAAAATGCTGATTATTTTTTTAATATCTGTCTCTGCAGCACATCTACTAGGCCGCGTCCATAGTTAGCGCGGTATGAACAAATGGCCGTGGGGAGCGCGTGCGCAGAGGCAACGGCGTGCCCGATTTTCCCCGCAATTTTTTGGGGGGGTTTTGCCGCGTGATGGCCGGGTCATGTGAGCAGTTCGCCCAATGGAGGGCATGTTTCAGTACCTAGTCGTTTCTCAAGGCTAAAGAGAAGGTCCCACTGGAAACCAATATGTTGACAATAGTTTTTCAAATGTTTGACAAATCCAAAAGGGTTAAAGAGATATCTGCAGCCTGCGGTAGGAAGACAAGCGTTTGAGGCATAATGGTTCTGTAAGTTTTTTATCCCAGGGTTACTGTAGAACGCCGTGGATTTAAGTAAGTAAATATATTTAAAAAAGTGAAACACTGTGTACTAATCAGCACGCCCCAAAAATGAAGGTGCCAGTTAAACACTAAACGTTTAAATATCGCCAAAGGCCAACGCAGCGTGCGTGGTGCAGACCTGCGCAGTGTCACTTTACCTTCAGTGAGAGAATTCCAAATACAGCTCAAACAACTGAACAAGAACCAACTTTCTTCAAAATAAATAAAATATGAGATTGAGGACATTTGGAAATAAGAATTTCAAAACGCAGATGTAAATGTATCCATTAACAGCAAAACAAATGGGGAAGGTGTTACTGGCACGTTCAGCACAAGGGTTAACAGTAAATTCAAAGTTATGTTCTCTTCTTACATCCTTCAGGATCAGCAATGAGAAAAGGTCGAAATGTAAAAGTCGGAAGATACAATGGGCGCTCAAGCTCGCCAACATTGTTTCTCTGCGTATAGTGGAGAGATTCAGACACATTACAATACAAGGGATATGAGATCCCATAACAATGGTCACTTTACAATGTGTTATACGCATCCAAGCTTGGAAAGTCTGGCTTATAAATGGAATGTATTATTTAAATGAATACAAGCGCTCGCGCGAACACCAACATAGGAAAGGAATATACTAGCTGAATGCGGATTGGAAAAAAAATTAATGATCTGAAAGTAACTATAGTAAAAACGTAACATTGTATGAATTATAGGTCTCAGGGCTGCAGCTGTGAGCCAACGATGAGGAGAAGAAAGATGTTTTCGCAGTGGACGAGGCTGTGGGATAGAGCTTGGTTCCTTGCTTGCCGAGGGGCTCGCGGCTTTGCACGGTCCCATGGGACTACAGAGACTGAATGCTGAAAACTTATTCCTGAACTGTAAACTTATGAGATCAGTGATAAGGAAATGACGTGGCCACGCCCTTGCAGAAACTATTTTGACACTTAGGTCTCTGTCTTTGTTGGTGTTGGGGGGGGGGGGGGGGGTGGAGGGGTGTAGTATGCAGCAACGTCAAATAAGTAATAGACCTTACAATGTACAGTGCTCGGTATAGATGTGTCCTGCATTATTTGCGGTGTGTAGATGCACCAGGAACAAAGCAAAGACAGAAATGAAATAATGTCCCCTTACTGCAGAGGTCCATAGCAGGCAAGGTTTCTGTGAGATAGTTCTCCGATGGCCTCTATTAAGGTTATTGAATAACCCCCAGAGCCCCGTAAAAAGGTTTTTTTTCGACACTTGCAGGAAAAGGTTGCAGGGAATTCTTTTTTTCAAGCAGGAGAAATAAATACAGCTTTATTTTTTTCGTTTTCCTCCTCGTAGGATTACCTGAAAGCCTATCTGTAAACCGTACACCCCTATTTAATATGCCAGTTCAGCCACTTCCACAAGTGGCACAAGAGAAGTACAAGGAGTTTTCTGTTGTGCAGGTAAGAAAGACCAAGGCTTACATTTACACAATAACCAGAGTGTGTTGGCACTGGGAGAGTCGAGGTAAAACGGTGAGTAGTTGAAACCTCCTAATCATTTTGCCTCATGGTTGTTACGTTGATCTACGAGTCCAAAGAGATCAGAAGAAAAAAACTGATGGTGGAATACAATGCTCCAGTCCGCACAGGCCCACCACAGTCTGGTTTTTCCGGATATCGCTGCTTCAGCACAGGGGTGGAGTCGATGACTGAGCCACCTGTGCTGAAGCAGGGATAACTGAAAACACTGCCCTGTTGCCCACCCCTGCTCTCGCTGTAGTTTAATAGGGAAGATCTTCTAAGGCATGGATTAATTATGATATTAGTCTGACTGCTACATATGCAAAATCCCATCGCGCTAAACCTTATATTACATGGCTACTATAATATGAAAACTCCGCCTCTTAAATATGCCTGGTAAAACGCTTGCAGCGCGAGTCGTGTAGAAGGATTGCCTGTGCCTCAGGTTTCACCATGGGGCAATAAATTCTTATTGTTCAGCTGGAGTCGCTAGTTCAATTTTGTCGTACTTTACGTTGAGCCCAAACTTAGAGGTTTCTTGGTAGATTTCCGCATACCTTACACTTTAAGGCATTGTACGCTAGGAGATAAGGGGAATAGCAGGGTTTGTGGCTGTGGTTTTAACAACATGAACCAGCTGGTTTCCCGACACGTCGCTGCATCTCTGGATGAGAAAAAAAATAAAAAGACCAAGTTTCTCTGTTAGGTCAAATCAATTAAAACACCGTCAATGGCCATTGATGCTGACCAGACAGAAAGCACCTGTGAATTAAGTCATTAAGTGCTTATGGGTCACTGTAAACCTCTCATTAATACCACAATCCTGTAGAGGGAAATAACGCTGCAATCCGCCAGGGGCCATTTACGGGCAAAAGTCCTCATGGACTTCAATAAGGAAATGTGCCTGAAAGTGGCTCGCGGACAAAGAAAAAGCCCGAAGTCTGCTATGCACTAAACTAGAACCGGAGTCACACATTTGGAATCAGCGCAAGTACAAAATACAAGAGTATGATAAATGTATTAAAAAAAAAAAGTTATAATATAATACATTAAATATTTGGGCAACGGAAACCCATACGTAAGGTGAGAGCAATATGCAATGAAAAACTGAATGTATTGTTACTGTAGGAGGGTAAGAGCACGACATGACACAATACATCAATGTTACTGTAGTGAGAGTGAGGGTAAGAGCACGACATGACACAGTATACATACAATTTACTGTAGTGAGGGTACACAGAAGTTACTTGTACGACATCGATACACAATGATACATCACAATCGGTTACTGTAGTGAGGGTAAGCAGACACAGAAATGACACAGACATACCAATAACAATGTTACTGTAGTGAGGGAGAGAGACAGACCCTCTTTCCCACATGAACACACATTGTACCCCCGCTGCACTCACAGCACGTGATACATCGACATCCGACGCATTCCTTTGTGTCTTCAGTCGCATGCACTACTGCCCTACAAGGAGCCCCCATCACGCATACGTTGACTGTAGGACTGGGTAAGAGCCGCTCACGACCACGTATGCGGGAGGCCACGACTTTTGACGGCGTAGAGTAGCCACATGTTACGTTTGAGGGTACGGCGACCATAATTTCAGCGCAGGGGTGACGAGCAGACATGACGGGGGGAGGCAGACGATGTAGTGGAGGGTGAAAGAGCACGACATGACACAATACATACAATGTACTGTAGTGAGGTAAGAGCACGACATGACACAGATTACATACAATGTTACTGTAGTGAGGTAAGAGCACGACATGACACAGATACATACAATGTTACTGTAGTGAGGGTAAGAGCAGACTATGACACAGAACATAAATGTTACTGTAGTGAGGGTAAGAGCACGACATGACACATACAATGTTACTGTAGTGAGGGTAAGAGCACGACATGACACATACAATGTTACTGTAGTGAGGGTAAGAGCACGACATGACACAGATACATACAATGTTACTGTAGTGAGGGTAAGAGCACGACATGACACAGATACCATCATTTACGTTGAGTGAGGGTAAGCACGCATGAGTACTACAATGTTACTACTGTAGTAGAAGACTCAATTACCATCACAAGTACAGTAGAGGGTAAAGATGCATGCACTACTGCTGTATCGGTCGTGCTCGGAGACCACTGACACTACATAACGAAAGGAGGCACAGTAAGTGCCAAGGCCAACAAAGTGTAACGGGAGTTGACGCGCGGGGACTAAGAGCACACTGTACACAGATCATGCCCCACCATCAACAAGCTCTCAAATTGAACAGCCGAGTTCGGAACAAAAACGTTTAGAAAAATGACAGGGAGAAGGAAAAGAAAGTAAAGAAAGCATGCATAAATAGGGAAGGGTAAGGGAGTACAGACAGACATGACAAACGATACATACAATGTTTACGTATGTGAGAGTAACGAGCACGGACATGACACACATACAGACAATGGTACTGTAGTGATGGTAAGAACACAGACATGACACAGATACATACCAATGTTACTGTAGTTGACGGGTAAGAGACGACATGACACACATACATACAATGTTTACTTGTGAGGGTAAGAGCAGCACATGACACGACACATGTTCGTAAGGTAAAAGACAGAAGATAACATACAATGTTACTGTAGTGAAGGGTAAGAAGCAGACATGACACGATACAATGTTTACTGTTACGTGAGGGAAGAGCACGAACATGAACCAGATTACAATGTTACTGGTGAGTAGGGTAAGACGCAGACATGGACACAGATACATACAATGTTACTGTGTGAGGGGTAAGGACACGAATCATGACACATGTTACATGTTTACTGTAGTGAGGTAAGAGGCACGACATGACAGATACACTACATGTTACTGAGTGAGGGTAGAGCACGACTATGACCACAGGTTATACATACCTACTGTTTATCGTGTAGGGTAAGAGCAACACGACATGACACTAGATAACATACAATTGTTACTATGTGCCGAGGTAAGAGCCACGACATGTACACCAGATACATCAACCCTGCCCTCTACCCTTCCTGTCCGTCGACGCGGGTTGACTTCCGCTCATGTGTACCCCATTGCATCATCATAATATCTAATGTTTAACTCGTTCTACCCCCTTTGTTCCTTGTAGGCGGTAAGCGCACGTCCACCCCACTGTCCATTATCCCAACGCTACCACTTCCCTTTTCATCAATGCTTGGCTTTTCCCCTTTTCTTACTGTGAGTTCTGCAGTTCTTCGTCTCCCCCCACCCAGTAGCACGATAGTTCGTTCAACGCCATACCACACACTTACTCCGTCTCTCGACGTCCAGTGTTTCGTCTTTCCCTTTCGTGCGAGGGTACAGTGCTCGGCGACCATCGATCTGTCTTGTCGTGTGCTCCCTACGGGTTAATTCCCCACACACACCCCACGCCAGTAACATGTCGTCCACATTACTCTGGTTCACTCTGGTTCGGGTAGAGGACGCATCCTGGTTGTACGCGGTTTTTTAATGTGAGGCACGCGCCAGTTTCGACACCGAGTTTATTTCAAGGGAGATTTCTGTATCTTACCACTCTGTTTCAGTCTTTTTCGTCCACTGGTTTGTGTGGTCCCTTCAACCGACTTGCCATTCCGACCCCTATTGCCCTACGACCATCCACAGGACCTACTGACCACATGATCGTGTCACTTGCTCGCGCAGCTCGCCAGAGCTAGTCATGAGCAGTCGACGTCATTTTTGCACTACCAGCTACCGTAGCCCAATGCTCAAATCCTTCTGCTCAGTTTGACGCGGCCCGCCCAACTCCCCATCCTGTACTTGAGCACCCGACACAGAACACCCAAGTCATTCCTAAATTCGACAAGTGTCCTATGGGGTTGGCAATCCCCGTGTGAGGTGAAAGACACGATACCACCTTGACTCCTCCCTCACTGACACGATCTCCCCATGACATACTCTGACTCCCTTGGTTACTCCCGCTCTCTTCTACGTTCCCTCACTGTGTCGCTCCCCTTTGCCCCCACCCCCGCCCGGTATCCACGAGTCCTCGACACTCCGTTTAGTCTCATATTCGTATGTTACTTACAGTTCCATCTTACCCATACCAGCACTATTTGTGTTAAGCTGCTATTGCATTCGTTAGCGGACGTATAACGAAGCTCAGACTCGTCGACATGAAGGACCATTGATTTAACCACTTGTAGCACTATTGGTATCGCTGTTGTACTGGTATCTTAAGCCTTTGTGACCGGGTAGGATCCCTGGAGTCGCACCTGACGAATGCACCACAGCTACTACAATGTTACTGTAGTAAGTGCCGGGGTAAGAGCACTGACATGACACGATTACATACAATGTTATGTAGTTGAGGGTAAGTATGAGCACGACATGACACAGTATACATATCATGTTACTGTAGTGAGGGTAGAGAAAGGACATGACAAACAGATACATTACAATGTTACTGTACCGGTCCCGAGCCTTTCTAGGCCCCTCAACCCGAACTCGCGTCCTTCTACGTTCGACTCACCTGACACCACCGATGACCCACTCCAGTGCACCAAGGTGACGCTCCTGCACCGCGGTTGCACCCCAAGCCCTGATGCGCTGTCCTGGAGAACGAGTTCGCCATTTCCAGTTGATGGCTTCAACCCGATTTTTTTTGTCCATACCACATGGCCCTCCCACCCATCTTTTTGGTACTTTGTTCGAGTTGTTTTCCCTTATTTATGATGTCACCATCTTCTCCTCTGTGATCCTTATTTTTGACATCAGCACCTTCACACCACACCATCTTTACTTTGGTTGCTTAACAGCATCCATGGCCCAACTGAGACCCCTGGTCTTCCCCCCCACACTGTACGCTTATCTTATCGATAACTTCAGACCCACAATCTGCCGTCTATCTTTTGATTACACTTGTCATTCCTCGCCCGATGGTTGTTGTAGTCCCCTTGTAGCCTTCCCCCGGCGTGTCTGGAGCTGGGGAATTGTATTTCTTGGGTGCTCCTCCATTTTCCACTATTCTTACCGCGTCATCTCCAGCTCTATCTTTCCTTTTAGTGAGCATTAATGACTTTCCCTCCCCTGTACTTTCCGCCGGACATCCTATTGTCAACTTAAATTTCGTATCCTACCCCACCCCTTTCGACTCTCTCTCTTTCCCAAGTTGTCCATTTGCGCCCTTTCTTCTTTTTCCCCAGCCTGTTTTGTCTTTCACTTTCCATTTCCTCCCCGATGTCTCCCCCACCTCCACTTTTTGCACCTCCTATTTCTTTTTCTTTCCTATCCCCCTTCGCCTGTCCCCCCACTACAGATATCCTCCACCACTAACTCGCCACCCGCTTGTCTGTAGTTTCTCCCCCTCTTGCCCCCCCGCCGCTTTCTCCCCCTTTCCCTCTGCTCGCGCCTCCGTCTCCCCCCGTCCCTTTTGTGTCTCCTACACCCTTCCCTTTTGAGCACGATTTCTCCCCAGTATCTAGGACACGCTCACCACGCATTTTATTCCCCTACGTACCCATACTTTTCGGTTATCCCTTGTATAGTTCCTCGAGGGGGTAAGCAGCACCCGACCCCATCCCGAACCACACAGATTTATCCTTTTTTTCCCCTACCAAGAGGGTCTAGTACACCTGTTTTTTCTAGTGTTCTGGGTGTGTTAAAGATGACCCATCCTGATGCACTCAATTCCCCTTTGTTACCTCAAGATTTAGCATATCATACCTCCCAACCACCATGGTGCACCTCGTACCCCTGTTCCGATGGTGCTAATTCGAGTTCCTAGGCGCACCCTTTACCCCTTTCCCGCTCTCCTTCATATACCCCATTTTTCGTTACCCCCCATCCTCTCCATTATACCCACCTCGTTACGTAGTTGAGGGTGGTAGAGCCATCGATTTATGACACAGATACCACATAAAACCTTCTTTTGTGCGCCTTTCTGATCCTTTCCTTCCTCTTTTCCCCTGTCTCTAGCGTGTTTGCCCTTTCGCCTGTCTAGTTCGACTTGTTGTCGCGCAATTTTTCCCTTTCTCCCCTTTCAGCTTCACTCCCTCCCCCCCGTTCCTACCTTTCGATCCCTCCCCCCCCCACTGTTTTCCATCTTTCCCATGATCTTAAATATTACCACTTTTCATCTCTTTGCCCTTTTTTCATTTCCTTTTTCTCGTTAGTGTTATCCGCTTTTCCCGTCCGTGTTATCCGTTATCGACCACGTACCCTCCCCTTGACACCACCTTATCTTCATATCAATTGTTACTGTTCGTGATTGCCTGCACAGGCTCATCGCACTCACTCTATCCTCAATCCTGCCTCAAGCGACACGCACTTCACTCCTGCCAGGTCATGCCCCTAGACTCCTCAGCACGGACTACTGCTAGTCACTCTTCCTCCTGCCTCCCTCTCCTGCACAGGACTCCGACCTCTCCTCCCATCCGCCCTGCTCACCTGCCCACTTCCTTCTTCTTTCCCCGTTTTTCCCCGTCCTAGTCCCCACCGCCTCTTATATCCCTTCCACCCCCCTCACTTCCTTCATCCCTCTCGTCGCAGTGTTCACTTCTCCTGCCAATCGATCCTCTTCCTCCACTTTACATTTTCCTGTGTTTACCCTCTCCCCTTGACCACCCCCTACCTCCCTTTGTTCTTGTTCTTTTACCCTTTAACCCTCCCTACCCCTTTCCCCTTCTTTTATTACCACCCTACTCCTCTCCCCCAGTATTTTAAAACGCGTTTAAGCTTTTGTTTTGCACTCCCAAATCCCTCCCCATTACCCCCCTCCCTTGTCCCAATTTCGCGACCTGTCCTCTTGTAGCTTTTTCAATATTGCCCCCAGCCCTCCGTTTTTTTAGCCGTTTTTTTGCTCGTTTTCCCCTCTTATACCGTACTTATCCCCACCACTGCAACACTATTTTCTATCTTTTATCAACCCTGTCCACATTTTATCCCCTTTCTCTCCCTCCCGTTCGGCACTCACACTTCCCTCCCACTGTATCCGGTCCTCCACACATGTGTCACATCACTTTGTGCTGGGTCACCTTATTTCACTACTTCCTTCTAACCCGTGATCCTACATTCTCCTTCCTATCTCTTCCCCCCACCTACATCCTTTCATATTCCCATTTCGCTCTCATCTTCGTCCTCCTGGTCGCCGTTTTTACCTTTCCCCCCCTCTTTCGCCATCCTTTCCTCCCTTTCTCCTCCCTTCTCCCTCACTCTATTCCATCATGCACGCTACTTACCTCTCTCCTCTACCTCCCCGCTTCATCGCATTGTCCACCTGCTCCTGTTTCGTTTTCGTTTCTGTTTCTTGACGTATTCGTCTGGACCCCTTCTCTTGGTACTGCAATAGCATATCCTTGCCCCAAGCGTCCCACCTCCCATTCCCTTTTTTTCTTTTTCATCCCTGTATTTGCTATAATTCCCCCTTCTGCCTGTACTCGTCATGTCGTCCTCCCCCTTGTTCCCAGGCCTTTTGTACTAATGTGTGCGTTCACTTCGATTTATCTCATGGTTACCTCCGTTCCGATGTTTTCATTATATTATCTATCGTTATTTTCCTTTTGTGTCCGCTTCCTCCCCCTCTTTTTTCTTCTCACCCCAACTTCACTCTTCTCACCCTCCTTCTTCCCCTCCTGTCCTTTTCCTTTATCGAGTTCCACTAACGCCCCCCCCTACGAATTACTTTTGTGATCTTCGCCTCTCCCCTAAGTGTATTCTTTTTTTTTTTTTTTTACTCTCTATTTGTTTTTAATGCACATTGTTCAGTGAGTTTATGTAGACGCTATTTGCTCTTTTCACTTTTGATAATCTATTAGTGTGTAATCTGCTGAGTCGCTTCCAAGAATTCCTGCACTTAGGTTTGTACGCGTGAAGAATGTCGTCTGGATGCCAGATTAGATATGAATATGACACACGGGCCTATCATATTAGTTTATTATTTCCGTCCCCTTTCCCTCTCCGAGAATCGCCTCTCTTCATGTTTTATAATTCTCATCTTTTCACCTGCGTTTTCTGCTATCATTCGTGCACCCTTATGTTCTTTTTAGTTGCTTTTTTTTACATAGCTTGTGGATTTCTACCCTGTTAGTTGCCCATGTCTTTTATTTCCTTCAAATATCGCCACCGGTTTCACAATCCCGTTCCGTCCTCATTTGGAGAATAATGCTCACATTTTGTTACTCTTTGGCCCTTTCCCGTCCTTAGTTAATTTTACCCCTTTATTTATTTGTCTCTGTGAGCTTTTGTTTTTGCTTTATGTTTTTTTTTGTATACCCAGCTGTTACCACTCTTTGAGTGTCCCCTCCCTTCCCTGTAAGCGCCGCCTCCTAGGCACAAATCATGAATAACCCCTAATTCACCAACAACTTAAACCTAACGCCGCATTATTAATCTTTGTGTTAGCACTCCTTTCCCCCCGGTCCCACACACCCCCTAAATGCCCATAACATTTTTCCCTCCGCTTTTTTTTTGCCATTCACCCCCCTTCCCCTTATCCGATTCTACCCCTTTTTATCTATTACTCTTTTGTTTCAAACACCATCCTCTCTCTCTCGTATATTGACTTAATTTGATAATTCTAACCTAAAATTCCTTGCTTTCTAAACACCCATAGTACTATTAATCTTAACCCTTTATCAGCCTGCCTCTGTATATTAACATTATTCTTATTAGCCTATTTCTTCCGTCGTAGCGTGCTTAGTCGTGTTTACTCCCCCCTATCCTTCCTTGCCTCTTCTCCTCCCCCCCCCCTTTTTTTCCCTTCTCCCCCTTAATTTTTTCCTGATCTCTTTTCACCTCTCCTAACCACGCTTTTAACATTTCCCTACCCCTCGTTTAGACAGAGATTGTTCCATGTACCCCCCCTTACGCCCCCATCGCCCACATGCCCCACTCTTCCGGCCCCATTCTATTTTTTTTAATCTGCTCTGTTTCAGGACTCCGATTTTGTGCGACTTTATCTGATTTCCTGTTGAAGATTTGATGGGAAGTATCACGGGCTCTCTACAACAATTATGGCCAAAAATGTCTATTTTTATTTAATCTACACCCACCTTCTCCGGATCCTACCCCCCACACGTGACGCCTCATTTTGTTGTACCTGAGTGACATGTAGTACATATATATTTAGGCACGTGACCCGGGTAGAGTCGCACTGGATCGTGCTGAAACTGTATGCTCTTGTTTCTGTTTGTTCCTCTATTTTTGTGTGTTCTGTTTTACGTCAATCTTAGATCTAGTGCTCTCGTGTATCCCACACATGTTTTAACCCTACTATTGTATCAACTACACGTCGTATCTTGCATTTCCCACATGAGATTACCGATGGACGGAGCAGGTACCCCTCCCCCTTGTGTATGTCCATGCTTTCTTTTACCTTCTATTTTTCTTTTCTCTATTTTATCCCCACAATCCATCTGATTTATTTCATTTCATTCATCATTTGCATCCTTTGGGGATTCCCACCAAAGGCAACTAAATGTCTCTCCCTTTTTTCAGCTACTTTTTATTTAACCATCAAACACATCCTGGAACAATTACAAAAATAATTATTTGACTCCATATTTGTGTGACTCACATTACCCAAGATATTTCCCCTTGCCTTTTCGTCCCTCCTTTGCTCTCCTACCTTATACGCGTATTTCTAATCCTCCCTGATATAACTCTCATCCTAGAGATTTTTATATTTCTCTTTTGCGCCCTCCCCGTGTGTTCCTTCTTGTCTCCTATTTTTGCACCTATTTATTCTTTGACTAACATCTTCTTTCATAAATCTAATCACTTGGTCTCTTTCTCTACTCGAATTAGTCATCTCCACGTTCTATAATATTTTATAACCTAATTCAGGTTCTCACTCTCCCCTTCAAACCCCCCTCTCTTCCTTTCTCACCCCCACCCTTCACCGCGACGTTAGCACACAAACCTCCCCCACCCGATTTTTCTCCCTTTCCATCACATTTGTCGCAGGGTGCTCAGTGAACAGTGGAATCTGTGAATTGATTTCTCTCCTCAGGAAGTGATTTCTAGTCAGGGTGTATTATTCACTGACCGGGGTTGTGTCCTCTTTTTTTTCCTCGATTTTATTGTCTTCTCAGTTTTTCGACTTTTTTTTCTTCTCTGTCTTTTTTTCTTACCACTCTACCCTTGATTTCAGGCCACCTTTTATAATCAGAATTTGTATCCCCCCTTCTGTATCTCCCCTTCTCCCCCCCTCTGTTAGCAAATTTCTTTATTGACCACGACCAATTTCCAACCAGCAGAAAATGGCGCCAAATCCACCCCCCAATCGTTCATTTTCCTCACGGCTTTTGGCACTTTTTCCCCACCCCCACCCACTCCTTGCTTTTGTGGAAAGCCCCCACTTTACAGCAGACTCCCCCCATAGCCGAACCCCACTCTTCCCCCCCCCCGTTTCTCCTTCTACCGTCTCCAAAAAAGCTTGCGTTTTTTTTTTTCTCCAAAAAAGCTTGGCTTTGGCTGACAAGGACTGACAAGATAGGAACAGGTGTTTTGGTGCACTCCCAACTATCAAGTTACAAGGAAAAAAAAAGACATCTAGCGGGATTTCAAGGTACTCATTCTCACTAACTCACCTACACACTCGTACGTTTCTTCTAACAAATAAACAGTATCAACACTAATAATAACAACCATGTATCCACTCACTAATACACACTGTGTATCGGCATAATAAACTGTCGCATAATACACAAAGTATCGCCTCACTAATAATACACAAAGTATCGCTCACTAATACACAGTATCGCTCACTAATAATACAACACTGGATCGTTCACTAATACACACTGTATCGCTCACTAAATTTAATACACAAAGTATCGCTCACTGAATTAATACACAAAGTATCGCCTCACTAATACACATGTATCGCCTCCACTAATTAATGCAACACAACAGTAATCACGCCAATAATATACACACTCACCCGAGTATAAAATAGTGTTTACAAAAGATAATTACAATTAAAAGCATGCGCATCCTTAACGCCCCCTAGTCCTTACCATTTGAGGTGAACTGTTTGTACCTGGCAATTTAATCATTAGATCAACCCGGAGAGAGGGGAAAAGAGAGACTTTCATAACACTTAATTAACCCCACACCAGGGCGGAGAGCCACAGAGAGACCTGGCGGTCCGCAGTGCTAAGGTAACATACACACATTGGGTTTTGTAGACGGATTCTTATATGTTTTACCAAGTACAAGAGCCCCTCCCCCCCCTCCACCCCCAAAAAGGCGGGCAGACCCACGTTGCACAAAACGCCGCGTTTAACCCCACGCCTATACAAGTGCAGAAGGATCTAAGGTGTCGTGGTGCATGGCAATGGATGGTTTCAGGTTGCAACAGGTGAGTGCAATGAGGGCACCATGTGAATGACACCAAACAAAATAACGTATTGTCAGGATTTGTTCTGCAATTCGGATTCTGCCACCCAATTTAGTAACCCTTCACCTGGTGTTGTGTCGAAAATTGAGCATATTAGGGGATTTGCACAGGAGGTGCAGGTGTATGGGGGAAGCATCTCCAGCAAGCCCAGGGAAATTGCACACTTCCCAATCACTGTACCGTGACACCATTCCCGGTAACAATTACTCTGTTAGTTCCACCAGTCTCCGAGCATGGGGACAATGGTCAGAGGTGCAGTGGTTAAAGGCACATGGTAAAATAAGATGCACATTAAGGAGTGTGTGCCAGAAGAAACAACCACACTGGTCCTGTTGTTTAAAGGATCCGCGTTTATATAGTTAGCAGTTAATGTGTGACATGATCTTTAAAGAAAAAACCTTCATTAACCCCATCACTGCAGATCGCAACAGTAATCACACACAGTACTATTTTCTATGCAGAAGCAAATGGTAAAACGAGCCCAGGACACTGAAACTGCTCACCCCATCACCCCCCACCCATCACTCACCCATCACACCCAACACTCATCACCTGCAAACAAGTCCTCGTGCTGTGACATGTGCTGACACAAGAGGGGGGATAACCAGCAGGCAGTCCCTCACCCTCACAGACCCCACAGGAGGTCCCCCCACCCTCACAGCCCCCGCAGGCAGGTCCCCACACCTCACGCACCCCCGCAGGCAGGTCCCCCCACCCTCACAGGCAGGTCTCACAGCCCCCACGGTGCGGGTACTTACTGACTTACTGGCGCAGAACAGGAGTCTTGAGTGCAGGGGAGTTAACAGACACACAGTGCTTGCAGTTCCACAATTAGCAGCCTCCATGTGCCTCTGTATAACGCACACTCCCCTCACAACACTCTGCTAAATGTCACACACTGAGGGCAAGCAGCAGACAACTACTATGTACAGTCAGCCAAGCGAATCAGCCAATCACAACCGGCTATTGCTTTGATTGGCAGCATCATGCACCAATAGAAATGAGAGTACGACATCACTCCCATCACACATAGACAGCGTAAGTCCCCGGCTCAGTGAGGCAGGAGCAGGGCGGATAGGGAGGAGGAGGCAGAGCTGTGCAGGAGGAGTGAGGCAGGAGGAGGAAGAGTGAGGCAGGAGCCTGTGCAGGAGGAGGGGGCAGGAGCCTGTGCAGGAGGAGTGAGGCAGGAGGAGGAAGAGTGAGGCAGGAGCCTGTGCAGGAGGAGGGGGCAGGAGCCTGTGCAGGAGCAGGGAGGATAGGGAGGAGGAGGCAGGAGCCTGTGCAGGAGGAGTGAGGCAGGAGGAGTGAGGCAGGAGCCTGTGCAGGAGCAGGGAGGATAGAGAGGAGGAGGCAGGAGCCTGTGCAGGAGCAGGGAGGATAGGGAGGAGGAGGCAGGAGCCTGTGCAGGAGCAGGGAGGATAGGGAGGAGGAGGCAGGAGCCTGTGCAGGAGGAGTGAGGCAGGAGGAGGAAGAGTGAGGCAGGAGCCTGTGCAGGAGTGAGGCAGGAGCCTGTGCAGGAGGAGTGAGGCAGGAGGACGAAGAATGAGACAGGAGCCTGTGCAGGAGGAAGAGTGAGGCAGGAGCCTGTGCAGGAGGAGGAGTGAGGCAGGAGCCTGTGCAGGAGGAGTGAGGCAGGAGGAGGAGTGAGGCAGGAGGAGGAGTGAGACAGGAGCCTGTGCAGGAGGAGGAGTGAGGCAGGAGCCTGTGCAGGAGGAGGAGTGAGGCAGGAGCCTGTGCAGGAGGAGTGAGGCAGGAGGAGGAGTGAGGCAGGAGCCTGTACAGGAGGAGTGAGGCAGGAGCCTGTGCAGGAGAAGTGAGGCAGGAGGACGAAGAATGAGACAGGAGCCTGTGCAGGAGGAGGAGTGAGGCAGGAGCCTCTGCAGGAGGAGTGAGGCAGTAGGAGGAAGAGTGAGGCAGGAGCCTGTGCAGGAGCAGGGAGGATAGGGAGGAGGAGGCAGGAGCCTGTGCAGGAGGAGGGAGGCAGGAGGAGGAAGAGTGAGGCAGGAGCCTGTGCAGGAGGAGGGGCAGGAGCCTGTGCAGGGAGGAG
Organism: Ascaphus truei; assembly: GCA_036426205.1. Classification (NCBI taxonomy): domain Eukaryota; kingdom Metazoa; phylum Chordata; class Amphibia; order Anura; family Ascaphidae; genus Ascaphus; species Ascaphus truei. Next base: position 2,114,461 of record CM071571.1, on the reverse strand, counting down.
TGAGGAAGTGAGGAAGAGGAGGGGGAAGAGTGGCAGGAGCATGTGCAGGAGCAGGGAAGATAGGGAGGAGGAGGCAGGAGCCTGTGCAGGAGGAGGGGGGCAGGAGCCTGTGAGAGGCAGGAGGAGTGAGGCAGGGAGGATAGAGGAGGAGCATGATCCGGTTGCAGGAGGAGGGGGCAGGAGCCTGTGCGGAGGAGTGAGGCAGGAGGAGAAGAGTGAGGCAGGAGCCGTGCAGGAGGAGGGGGCAGGAGCTGTGCAGGAGCAGGGAGGATAGGGAGGAGGAGGCAGGAGCCTGGGCAGGAGGAGTGAGGCAGGAGGAGTGAGGCAGGAGCCTGTGCAGGGCGGGGGCTAGGGAGGAGCAGGAGGCGGCAGGGCAGGAGGCTAGGAGGAGGAGGCAGGAGCTGTGCAGGAGGCAGGGAGGATAGGGAGGAGGAGGCAGAGCCGTGCCAGGAGGAGTAGGCAGGGGAGGAAGAGGAGGAGCCTGTGCAGGTGAGCAGGAGCCTGTGCAGGAGGATGAGCAGGAGGACGAGAATGAGCAGGAGCCTGTGCAGGAGGAGGAGTGAGGCAGGAGCTGTGAGGAGGAGGAGTGAGGCAGGAGCCGTGCAGGAGTGAGGCTAGGAGCAGGCTAGGAGGGAGTGAGGCAGGAGCGGACAGGAGGAAAAGGGGGGGGTGGGGGGGTGGGGGGGGTTGGTGGGGGGGGTGGGGGGTGTGGGGGGTGGGCCGGGGGGGTGGGGGGGGGGGGGCGGGCCTGGGCGGGGGGAGTGAGGCAGGAGGCCTGTGCAGGAGGAGGCGGAGTGGAGGCAGGAGCCTGTGCAGGGGAGGAGTGAGGCAGGAGGCCTGTGCAAGGAGGAGTGCAGGCAGGAGGAGGAGTGAGAGGCAGGAGGCGAAAGAGTGAGACAGGAGCCTGTGCAGGAGTGCATGGGATACACATACACAAATACACAATTCCTGCTGTGATGTACACACATATACACACGGGTGTGTGTGTATTGTAATATATATAATTATACATACATACATACATATGTAGCCAGGGTCCCTCTGGTCCCTTGGTCCCCCTGTCTGCAGTTTCTTTCCCCCTGTTGGTGCGGTGCGGGGGGCGAGCGCGTCCCGGGGGCTCCCGGTGGCAGCTGCGGCAGGACGCCGCCTGTTTAATGGTTCGCGCATGTGCGGAGGCTTGCGCGTAAGCAGAGCAATCGCGGGGCCATGTTGAGGTTGGCACGGAGGTTCGCGCCTGCGCCGTGCAATGCAAAGAGGTTGGCAAGCATACAGGTGGCCATTACATGTGTGCAAGAGCTCTTGGAAGTTGTGCATGCTCAGTTAAGAGTAGCGGCGGCCATTACAGCTTCGACATGCGCAGTAAAGATCGCGACGCGGTCGCATAGGAAAGAGCTGTACAAGAACTACAATTCCAGCAGCCTCTGGGGACTGCACCTTTCACCTGGTCACAGGCAGCATTGAAGCCTAGAGCTGGCAGAGATTCTCATGCTGCAAAGAGAAGATACAATGTTGTGTGCAGACAGGGGTTTTGTCAGTTGGATCCAGGAAGAGATTGGGAGGGAGTGTACACAGAGCAGGGCCTCTGCTTACTAGGCCAGAGAAACCCCAGGACCAGGTAGGCCCCATCCCAACTAGTTAGTGGGTAAGTTCATAGGAAGGCCCCTAGGTTAGGGAACCTGCCTTAGGTGCGTGTGAGGTGCAGCCTTGTCAGTTGTCCGGATGTCAGTGCTGTGAGTGCTGACAAGAAGGCATAGTGTGTGTGTTGTAGCAGTTTGCTGCAGGTGCTGTGAGTATTAGGTAGAAGTTAGCCAGAGGAGGACCGGTGGTGAAGGGAGAGTTAGTGTGGGTGCAGGGTGTCAGTGACCCACAGCATAGGACAGGCTACCCCGTAGGCCCTATGAGTGTTCCCGGAAGTCACTTAAGGTTGCTGTGCTGTAGGGACGGCCTATAGTAGTAGCGAGCATCACCTTTCATGAGTAAAAGCTAGGGCCACAAAGGGCCAAGAGATGCGGAGCATGTTTGCTGGTGAGTCGTCTGGGACCAGACGGCTGGACATTGAGACCCAGGAGGCAGACCGCGATCCGCCTGACCCTTTTCGAAGAGGTACCGGTCACCGCCGTGACCGGAAGGTACTATAACAACAAGTGCACCAACACCGGTCACCAGGCGCTGATCCCGCCTTAGGCTCAATGATTTAAGGACACAAGCGAGTGGCTAGAGGACCGAGCCTATACCAACATATTGCTATACATGGACGCGGTGTGTGGGGCACGCGGTGAGGGGACGGAGACGTACTCCTGATGAGTGAGGGAGCCGCTAAGGTTATACCGTTAGAGTATAAGTGTACATGTTATGTGTTATTGCCACCCTTCGTTATCATAGTAAAGGCATTGGTTGTTATACATGCTGAGTGTGTGTGTTAATATATATTGTCCTGCGAGGAACCACTCCCTCTCTGGTGGGAGCCATCGCAGGTGGAGGCGCTGCACCGAGTACAGGGTTACTCATATTGTACTTGCCCCAGGTTCCCCACGGCGGAAGCTCAGCCCTCCTGTGAGCCTAACAGGTAAAGCACCACACCAGGTAACATTAGGTTCCCCTTACATATGCCATATATGCGATTGGGTGGGGGAATACCCGTTACACATACATACATATAATGCCTGACTTCTCTCTAAAGGAAATACTAACGTGTTATATGCATGTGTAGCAGTGATTGGGTTAATATGTGCTAGCACAGAGGGGATCATATAGCCTCCACATATCAATGATATGGCCAAGTCCTGTTATCCTGAGACCCTGCAGCACTGGGATCATGGGAGGGGGAAGGAAGCTGCCTGCGTGTTCCTCTGTAATAATCTGGAGCCATGTGGTGTATGTCAGGCAGGGTGTTATCCTGGCACCAGAATATAGTCCTGCTTTTACCGCCTCCCACACAGCACATCCAGGGCTCGATGTACTAAGCGCTGCTATTCTGTAAGGCGCCCTCCAGCCATACAACTGAGTGTCTGTAAGGTATCAAGCACCGCAAAAGGTCACCTGGCATAGCGCTGCTTAGTAAGTCTGGCGCCTAATCTTGTATTGTACTAGAATGGTTCAGCAGCAAAACCAGGGCGGATTAGACTCGGACTCATAATTAAGTCAAATGGCTACCTTAAGTAACCGGAGTTAACAAGAATGAACACCTGAATAAATGGTACTGATTCTCTGATCGCACTACGAACATCGGTACCACACGCTTCTCTAAAATATTACTGTTTGTATTTAACAAAGGTTACCTCTATATAATAGGAGTGAATGGTTACCTCTATATAATAGGAGTGACTGGTTACCTCTATATAATGGGTGTGAATGGTTACCTCTATATAATAGGAGTGAATGGTGACTCTATATAATCGGAGTGAATGGTTACCTCTATATAATAGGAGTGAATGGTTACCTCTATATATAATAGGAAGTGAGAATGGTGACTCGATATGAAATAGGAGTGAATGGAGTTACCTTATATACATAGTTGTGAATGGTTATCTATTATGGTGAAGATCTGAATAAGTGAATGTGTACCAGTAATGGTGAACTGGTATACTCTATATAATAGGAGGAATGGTACATCTATATCAAGGTGATGTTGAAGGTTACACTCTATATAATAGGATGTGAAGTGGTTATCTCATTATATGAGTGAATGGTTCCTACTATATAGGGTGTGAATGGTTCCTCTATATAATAGGTCGGATGGTTAATCTATATAAAGGAGTGAATGGTTCCACTATAGTATAATAGGAGAATGGTTACCCTGATTAGGGTTAATGGTCCTAGAGGTTTTCTAGATAAGATGAGGACCTTTAATTGGTGGATGCAAATGAGTAAGTACCTCATTAGGGAATTACTTATATAGATAGAGTGAGGTCTCATCAGGTTTGGGGGGTTACTCTATACATAGGACGTGAATGGGTTAACCTGTATATAATAGGTGTGAATGGTTACCTCTATATAATAGGGTGAATGGTTACCTCTATATAATAGGTAGTGGAATGGTTAACCGTCTATATATAGGCAGTGATATGTACCTTATATAATAGGGAGTGATGGTTTACCTCTATATATAGGGATGAATGGTTACATCTATGAGGGTTACCTATAATGGGTTGTGAAGGTTACCTCTATATAAGATGAATGGGTCTCAAGGTGGAAAGGGTTACTCTATATAATACGGAGGTTATCATATATAGATGATGTACCTCGTTATAATAGGTGTGAGTGGTTACCCTCTATTATTAATAGGAGTGACTTGGTTTACCTCTTATAATGGGGTGAATGTTACCTCTTATAATAGGGTTGAGTGGTTACCTCTATATAATCCACGGACGTGACTGGTTACCTCTATATAAGGTGTGAGCTTGAATGGTTACTTATATAATAGGTGGGAATGGTATTATTTTAATGGGTGTGAATGGTTGACTTAAGTGGATGTACCTCTATATAATGGGTGAATTGGTTAACTCTATATAATGAGTTGAATGGTTCTATATATAATGGGTGATGGTACCTCTATAGTAATGTGTGTATGGTTACCTCATATAATAGGGGTGTGAATGGTTAACTATCTATTAAGGGGTGTGACGGTTACCTCTAGATAAGAGGGGAATGGTTACTCTATATTAATAGGAGTGAATGGTTACCTATAATGGCGTACCTCTATAATAGGAGTGAAGGTTATCTCTATATAATAGGAGTCGAATGGACCTCTATATAATTGTGTGAATGTGTACTTAGTAAGGGATACGGCATTATGAGTGGATGGTACTCTATATAATAGGAGTGAATGGTGTTACCTCTATATAAGGAGTGTGGTTACCTCTATATAATGGGTGTGAATGGTTACCTCTATTAATAGTGTGAATGGTTACCTCTATACAGGAGTGAATGTTACCTCTATAATGGTGTGTGAATGGTTACCTATATAATAGGAGTGACGGTTACCTCTATATAATGGGTGTGAATGGTTACTCTATATAATAGGAGTGAATGTGTACCTCTATAATGGGTGTGAATGGTTACCTCTATATAGGGTGTGAATGGTTACCTCATAGAATAGGAGTGAATGGTTATCTATATTATAGGAGTGAATGGTTACCTCTTTTATTATAGATGACGGAGTGAATGGTTACCTCTATATAATGGTGTGAATGGTACCTCTATATAATAGGAGTGAATGGTTACCTCTATATAATAGGAGTGATGGTTACATCTAATAATTAGGAGTGAATGGTACCTTAGATATACAGTGAGTTTTTAGAGGTGAATGGATACATATAATAGGAGTGAATGTTACCTCTATAAATTTAGGAGGTGATAGTTACTCATTATAGATGGTATTATATGGCGTGTGGAATGGTTACATCTATATAAAGGGTGAATGGACTATGTATGGAGTGCTGTTCTATATAATGGGGGTGAATGTTACCTCTATATTAATGGATTGTGAATGGTTACCTCTACTAATATAGGAGTGAACTGGTACTCTATATAATGGGTGTGAATGTAGTACCTTCTAGTAATGGGGTGTGAATGTTACTTATATGAGGATAGATAGGGTTACTTATAAATGGTGATGTACCTTCTATATAATGGGTGGAATGGTTACTCTATAATAGGGATGATGTACTTTATGGGTGAATGGTACCATAATGGTTGTCCTTATAAATAGAATGAGATGGTACCTCTATATAATGGAAGTTGAAGGTTACTCTATATACTAGCAGGTGAATGGTTACTCATATAATGGAGATGATTGTACCATCTATCATAATAGGTCGTGAACTGGTTACCTGATATTAATAGGTGGTGAATGGTTACCCTAATATGAGTGTGTGCCTTACTGAATAGTACATTAAGAGTGAATGGTTACTATATAATGGGTGTGAAATGGTTCACCTTCTATATACTTAGTAGTGAATGGGTAAAACCTGTATATAATGGGTGTTAAGGGTACTCTATATAATGGGTGTGAATGGTTACCTCTATATAATGGGTGTGAATTGTTACCTATATATAATAGTAGTGAATGGTTTCCTCTATATAATGGGTGTTAATGGTTACCTCTATATAATGGGTGTGAATGGTTACCTCTATATAATAGGTGTGAATGGTTACCTCTATATAATAGGTGTGAATGGTTACCTCTATATAATAGGGTGAAGGTTACCTCTATATAATAGGTGTGAATGGTTACCTCTATATAATAGGTGTGAATGGCAGCAGACAATTTAAACTGCGGCTGAGGAAAAAGTGTTTAGGAATGTGATGATCGGCGATTCTGTTCTTCCCTTTACCTACAGATTCTGTTCTTCCCTTCACCTACAGATTTGTTCTTCCTTCACCTACAGATTCTGAGTCTTCCTTCACCTACGATTCTGTTCTTCCCTTCACACTACAGATTCTGTTCTTCTTTACCTACCAGATTCTGTTCTTCCCTTTACCTACAAGATAGTTCTGTTCTTCCTTTACCACAGATTCTGGTTTCTTTCCCTCACCTACAGATTATGTTCATTACCTTTTACACTACAGATTCTGTTTCTCCCTGTACCTACAGATTCTGTTCTTCCCTTTACCTACAGATTCTGTTCTTCCCTTTACCTACAGATTCTGTTCTTTCCTTTACCTACAGATTCTGTTCTTCCCTTCACCTACAGATTCTGTTCTTCCCTTTACCTACAGATTCTGTTCTTCCCTTTACCTACAGATTCTGTTCTTTCCTTTACCTACAGATTCTGTTCTTCCCTGTACCTACAGATTCTGTTCTTTCCTTTACCTACAGATTCTGTTCTTCCCTTTACCTACAGATTCTGTTCTTTCATTTACCTACGATTCTGTTCTTTCCTTACCTACAGATTCTGTTTCTTCCCTTTATTACAGATTCTGTTCTTTCCGTTCCTACAGATTGTACTGTTCTTCCTTTAACCTACAGATTTCTGTTCTTCCCTTTACCTACAGATGGGGGGTTTCTGGTGTTCTTCCCTTTACCTACAGATTCTGTCTTCCATTTACTACAGATTATGTCTTCCTTACCTACAGATTCTGTTCTTCCCCTACTAACTTTTTTATCTTTACCACAGATTATGTTTCTTCCCTTTACCTACAGATTCTGTTGTTTCCCTTTACTTACAGATGCTGTCTTACCTTACCTGTTCTTTTTTTACAGATCTGTTCTTCCTTTACCTACAGATTCTGTTTTACTTCTACCTACAGATTCTGTTCTCCCTTTACCTAAGATCGTTCTTTCCTACTACAGTTCTGTTCTTCCCTTTACTTACAGATTCTGTTCTTTCTTACCTACAGTTCTGTTCTTCCTTTACCTAACAATTCTGTTCTTCCCTTTACCAACAGTTCTGTTCTTTCCTTACTAAACGATTCTGTTCTTGCCCTTCTACACAGTTCTGTTTCCCTTTACCTACAGATTCTGTTCTTCCCTTTACCTACAGATTCTGTTCTTCCCTTTACCTACAGATTCTGTTCTTCCCTTTACCTACAGATTCTGTTCTTCCCTTTACCTACAGATTCTGTTCTTTCCTTTACCTACAGATTCTGTTCTTCCCTTTACTTACAGATTCTGTTCTTTCCTTTTACCTACAGATTCTGTTCTTTCCTTTACCTACAGATTCTGTTCTTCCCTTTACCTACAGATTCTGTTCTTCCCTTCACCTACAGATTCTGTTCTTCCCTTTACTTACAGATTCTGTTCTTTCCTTTTACCTACAGATTCTGTTCTTCCCTTTACTTACAGATTCTGTTCTTTCCTTTTACCTACAGATTCTGTTCTTCCCTTCACCTACAGATTCTGTTCTTCCCTTCACCTACAGATTCTGTTCTTCCCTTCACCTACAGATTCTGTTCTTCCCTTCACCTACAGATTCTGTTCTTTCCTTTTACCTACAGTAGTACTACATTTGTTGTCCCTATTACCATTGTGTCTAAGGCTGATGCGAGAGCCCCATCCCCTGCCCATTTTTCCCTATTATCACTATCTAGATTCAGTATGCGACCACTTGGGCACACAGAAAATTATTTTGAGTTACAAGTTACATCTTAAAAATATATGTTTTTGGTTTATTAACTGGTAACTATTTCCGGGGTCACACCAGAATGACCCCAGCATGTTTTATGTGTTTGTCTATATGTGAGGTTATCTAAGAGCACAGAATTTATCCTGGGATTATCATTGATGGCCCTCTAAAATCAAATGTGTATATATTATGGAGGTCTGGTGACAGTACTCAGACCTACCAGAGGCCCTGGGCATCATTCTCAAAGGGGACATATACCTTCAAGTGACAAATTACCACAAAAACTAAAAGCAAATATACTACTTAGAGATACCGTTATGGCCTGGAGAGCAACGAGAAAGAAATGTAAAATATCGTACACAATCTCTACATTTTTACCTGTCCCAGGCAATCAAAGTTTCCCGTCGGGAAATGAAAGTACTTCCCGCCAAACATGGGGCAGAAGGGGGGTAAAAAAACCGGAGCCATATAATTAATAATGACAAACAGGACTTCCTGTCATACCAGGATATTGCCAGTAGATATGACCTCCCACCTAACCAAATCTTGTATGTACAGTATGTACGTCTTTATATAGTGCCATTAATGTACATAGCACGTCACATTAGTAATACAGTAATAAATCTTTCCATATATCCAAATAATAAGCTACTGTAAAAGTCTTCAGGATTACAAAAAAAAATACATTTTGATGCATAATGCCTTCAACATCTATTTTTCACAAATGAAGACATCCAGATACTCACTAGCGGAGTGACACAAATTAACTAGAGATCGAGAGATGGAAAAAGAACAATAAAAACTATTAGAGCGCCTGGCAGGAAGACTTCGCAGAAATACAGTAATGGAAGAGCTGGGCGTGGGTTATAAAAGAATCTGCAGAATAATAACATCGTAAAACTGGCGAGAAATGCAATATAAATCGACGCGCAGAGCATAAGCCCCATTCATTAGACAGATACAAAATGTGGATACGGACACCATAACGTGCCCTAAATGCAAGCTGGTTAAGGCCAATCTCAGACATTGTCTTTGGACTTGCGAGAAGATAACAGATTTCTGGACCCAGGTACTAGAATATATAAGGGGAGTTTCTAAGGTTAGCTGGGAGAGGCGCCCGCAGCCTATGCTATTCGCTAATACTGAACCTCGGAAAAGTAGGATAAATAGAAACAGAATGGCAACTCTCCCAGAGAGAATATTCTCCTGACCGCTAGGAAAGTGATCATGCTAAAATGACCAAAAAGGAAATAATCAATATGTCAAATATCATGCCAAATGGGATTTTATCATAAACGCTTTTCCAATACAAGAACAACAAAAGTTCCGGGTGAAGGTGAGCGGAGAGCCACCGAAAGCCCAAATCATCCACACTAACTCTATTAACCTGACCAAGCATCCATCCAGACAAGATAGGCAGCAAATGGGGGGAGTGAGGCCTAGAGATTGTTAATGGCGAGGAGAAAACCCTAATCCCGCTATCCATTCACAAATTGCGGTTCACGAATTACCCGATTCTCGGGTACGCCTAGCGTATTGGAAATGCAGACTATACATAAATATATGTATTTGGGATATGAATTTAGAATTCAGCATAGGGAGTGTTTTATACCAACAAGATGCGCATTGCCATGACAACGGGACATCACAACGCTATGCAGCGTCACAGTCGCCTTCCCTACTTGGTACCAAAGTGTTTAGCGTCCCCCCCCTGTCTCCTGTGCACACTCCACCCATTGCCATGACAACGGGACATCACAACGCTATGCAGCGTCACGTCGCTATGACAAAGGATGCCCTGTGGCATCACATTGCCATGATGACGGGACGCTGAGGAGATGCCGCCGGAAAAGGTAAGAGCAGAGGCCTCGCACGTCCCTGCACCGGACCCGCAAACATCCAAGCCGGCCCTGCCTAATATGTGCTCATGTATGTTAGGAACTCCGGTTTGCTTTACGCTATTATTTTTATGAAGCTGTCTGCATATTATACTGTATGTTTCCGGTAACATTATTTTCTGTAACTAAGCTCTGTGATACTTTTGTATATTAAATGTACAATGTAATAAGTAGCGTATTTAGGCCTAAATTGAACTTTGCAAGTTTTGAAGAGCGTAACTGCATTTTTGGACACATTTTGCTACAAATAGGTTTTTGTGCGTTAATCATATTTTTCCTAATAAAACTGGGGACCAAGCACCCCTAAAGGTAAGATCCTTTAACTTCTATGGCGGTGGCAGCGATTTAAGATATATTGTGATGGAGTGAGGGGGATGTTACTTCTTTTAGGGGCCCTGCAGTGAGAAAAGTGAGTCCATTGGATAGCTATGTGTCACATACACAAGTCACGTGCGCTCAGGTGTGCTCTGCGTGATAAGGAAATAATATCCCCTAAGTGCAGCTACAGAGGAAACTTCACTGAAAACAAACAGGTGGAATACAAAATGATAGAATAAAAGGAAAACATTTTTTCTGTGATTTGCTTCTTTAAGACATGAATAGAAACGAGTCTGACATACTTATAGGCTGACTTACATATGAAGAATTTTGCATTATTTATAATTGTATCTGCCCTTTTTTACACCAAATTATTTTGAATATCAAATCCTATATCTGCATATAAATGGTCTACACAAAATAAGAGAGAACTACCTGTCAGGGCATGAGATGTGTTGACAGATGCGAACAATTTGAATATGTCCATAAATAACCCTACAAATGCATTTTTTATTGTGTGCTGTAAAATGTCTGCTGCTTCTTCTTAACCCTTTAGAGGAGTCTACAAAGACATTGATTAAGTCTCATGTATGATTACCAGAGAAGTCTTTGACTGAGCCACATGTGCTGAAGCAGGGATACCCTGAAAACCTGAGTGTCCCTTGAGGACTGGAGTTGGCCACCCCTGGTCTAGCATCTCAAAATGCAGTATGCTGCAATACTCTGCGTTTCTTTCGCAGGATGATTTCAGCGCAAAAATGGCGTATAATCAATTTACGAACACAGGTAAGATGGCTTCACAATACTGAGCAGGATGCTGAGGCAGATTTTAGTACGGACTGCGTTTAAGTAACAATACTCCCACTTTGTCAATATTGATTCTTTCACAATCGGAACCAAGGGCTGTTATTTCTATCTCCAGGGACCCCATCGGTTCTCGTGAAATTGATCATTTTATGTGCCAATAGACATCGAGATCACGGGAGAGAGGCGGATTTAGTGGCCATTTTGATTAACCGAAAGGGAAGATCACTGAAAAATTAAAAAGGGGGAACAGGAGGTGCCTCACGCTAAACTAGTGTTATTCAGCCTGAGCAGAGACCCAGAGAGGGGGGTGCTGCTTTAAGCTGTTAGTTTAGGCCTGGACACTCCACATTCGAGCTGGGTCTAACAAGGTACTAGGTTTGTAATTGAAATAATATCTAACATGCTGACATCTTACAATCTGCCCCAGAACTGGAACTGTTGGGTCCTGTGGAGCAGAACCTCACCATTTTCAGCTCCGGGGACCCTCGCCAGCGACATTTTTGCTTCCTGGTTTTTGAAAGGGGATTTTAATGACTGTCCAATAGGAAACTACCACCGATGATGTTGCAGCTTCTTATTGGCCCAAGATTTGGCAGCCATTTTGTTTCTGGAAGGTTATTAAAACTTGTTAGCTTCAGCGGGAAGTATCTCCGGGAGCGAGGAGTGTCCCCGTAGCTGGGAATAGCGGGGTTCAGCCCCGCGATCGCCTGGTTCCCATCCTGGTAAACAAAATGGGTAAAAAAATGAAAACGCAGCGTGTATTGCTGCTTGAAGGGATACTCCAGCGAGAACTGAAAAACGCTGAATTTTGACGAGTATTAAAGTGGAAATCATGAGGGGAATAACCTGTCTGACACTTTGGTACTATTAAATCAGGCAGTTACTGTAGGTTTTGTGGTGTGTTAGAAAACACTGGAACACAAAGTTGTTGGGGAAAAACAAACCCGCTATTGCTACAAGTTTAAAACAAAGTCACAATACTTGTGATGAATCTATCTACCCCCACTGCCCATGCTACTGGTTACTTTTAAATACACAGTTACAGTAGTAAACACCGCTTGAAGACGTAGCTAGGTTGGTGATGGTTTGACCATCTGTAATTTGTAACGCATGACCAAGAAAGTAACCAAATTAAGAATTTGTGATGCAGTCATACAATGTGTATTTACTAGATTCAGTATGATACAGTTTTTTTAAAAGTAACCATGTTTTGATTACAGCACAAGAAAGATACAATGCTGGTGGGTTTATACCTAATAACAGGATTGGCTGCCAACAGCGTTAAAGAACGCCTATTTTTTTAGTTTCTTTCCAGGAAACGGAACAGAAATGTTACTCACAATGTTTTCACATTGATGTTTTAAATATTGATGCGGCAATACACGTCAATGTACCATATATCTATCTATATATTTCTCTAAGGATGTCTGCACATCCCAGTGTGATAGGCTGATCTTCCTGTCACTCACCCAGAGACAGCCAATAAGACTGCACGTCTCCGCCCCCCCCCCCTCTGTGTTAGACTGAGAGGCCTCTCACTCACCCAGGAAACACTGAGGGCGGAGATTTTAATGGCAGTGGGGTGCAGAGGAAGAGTAACAGGTGTTAATGTCCTAATTAATGTTATATTATCTAAGAATGTCTGCACATCCCTCTGTGATAGGCTGATCTTCCTGTCACTCACCCAGGGAGAGCAATTGAGATTGCACATTGTCTGTGTCACATATGAAGTGTCTGTGGAGTTCAAATTGGAGGTGAATAATACAAGAATTAAACTCTGCACTTCATCATCAACCCTTTAAGTATGAGAACGTGGCTTTCTAAATGCTCTAAATTATACCGATAAATCCATTCATGTAATTTATTTTCTGTTATCTCCCCCATGGCCTAAATAGCGTTATATATATATCGGCTCTGACCATTTTTTCACGTCAAAAGACTAACTTTCTAAGCTACTGTGTAACCTTCAGTGCTTCACTGCCCTCCCAGGCCTGATTTATACACCTGCTCTCTCACCTCCTACTCCTCATCTCCTCCAATACCTGGGACCCCTCCCCTCGTACCTCTCTCCCTGCATCTCATTTTGCCTCCCTATTGCTTTTTCTGTTTCCTGTTTCCTCTCTCCTTTGTAAACGTTTCTGTTCTCTCCAACTTCCCCACCCCCCTCCTATCTACATCTCTTCCTCTCTCCTTTCCCTCCACTTATACCTGTGCCCATACACACACCACTTTCCCAACAACTTCTACACCCCTCAATAAAAAGCACCCCCAAAAAATACTCCGCACCACCTCTTTCTAATCCTCCTCCTTGCTGCTGGGGATATCTCTCCTAAACCTGGGCACAGCCATATACACACCTGCTCTCACCCACGCCTCCCTGCCCCCTCTTTCCCTGCTAATGGTATTAAGCCATCTAATTTAATACATACCAACCTTAAAACTCACCTCTCAAAAGAAGCATACCAACAGCCTGGACTCCTGGCTACTGTCCCAGACCTACAGTCACTCCTACTAATGACTGCCATCTACAGCACTTCTTCCCTCACCTGCTGTCTCTGTAAGTCTCCCAATATGCCACTTAGATTGTGAGCTCTCCGGGGCAGGGATTTCCTTTTCTATAGTGTGACTTTGCTGCGCTTATTGTATTATTATTATTCCCTGTACTGTATTCTTTGTGAAGCGCTGAGTACACTGTTGGTGCTATACAAATAAAGGTATACATATATCCCCCTCTGTGATAGACTGAGCGGCCTCTCACCCAGAAAGCACTGGGGGGGGGGGGGGGTTTTAATGGCAGTGGAGCCAGCAAGGAGGGGAGAAGACAGATGAGATGTGTAGGAGAGGAGAGAGTGTAGTGGGCACAGAGAGGAGCAGACACAGTAAGGCAGGGAGTGCAAAGGGGGGAGGAGAGAGTGCAGAGAGGAGCAGGGCATGAAGGGGGGGAGGAGAGAGTGCAGAGAGGAGCAGGGCATGAAGGGGGGGAGGAGAGACAGCAAGGAGGGGAGAAGACAGATGAGATGTGTAGGAGAGGAGAGAGTGTAGTGGGCACAGAGAGGAGCAGACACAGTAAGGCAGGGAGTGCAAAGGGGGGAGGAGAGAGTGCAGAGAGGAGCAGGGCATGAAGGGGGGGAGGAGAGACAGCAAGGAGAGGAGGAGACAGATGAGATGAGTGGGAGAGGAAGGAGTGTAGTGTGCACAGAGAGGACACAGTAAGGCAGGGAGTGCAAAGAGAGGGAAGGGTAGAGTGCAGAGAGGAGCAGGGCGTGACGGAGGAGAGAGTAAGGTGGGGAAGAGGGGATGAGAGACAGGAAGGCGTTACAGGGAGGGGTGAAAATAAAGAGTAATGTTTAATAACCTTTCAGATCTCCTAGATTGGTGTATGTTACGCCAGGTACAGCTAGTTTGTTATATTACCTGAACTAGAAGGTTCTATTGAGGGGCATCCCGTCAGGGACCAAAGTGAACTATTTCCAGGAACTGTTTAAGGGGTCACATCTGGGTAATCGTCACCTTTTTTTTAACCCAAATCTAACTGTATATAATTATTTTTCATTTATTTATTAAAGTGAGACCTGGGAGGGGTTTCATTTCCTCTGGCTGCTCCCTTTTGTGTGATGTCATGGTGTGATGTCACTGTAATGTCACGTGTGATGAGCGAGCGCTTGTACAGCCTGTGCCCCTCTCCCTAAACAGGAGAGTTGCTGCTTTGTCATCGCCTAGAACCCCGTTAGTCTGTCTCAGTTCACAGACCACAAAAAAAATTCCCACCCAAATTCCTCTAATTGATTTGCTCGCTGGTAATTATTATGCTAACATCCAAACAGAAATATAATAAATAGATTGTGAAAAATGTGTACAGATGGGGTGCTTCAGATACTGCAGGCACCACCTCGTTAAAATGACCTTATTATGAAGTCCATTAGTCAAAAATAGCACACCCCAAATAACTCCTCAATAAAGGTGCTGCCTACGTATTTGTAGTAAGATGTGTACCGCAAAGTCACAAAGAATATAAAAGGAAGAGATCATACTTCAGGTTTATTTCTTTGCTTAAGTGACAGAAAATTCACCATCCAGATGTTTAGTGTCTCCCCATACTGGCAAACCAAGTCTTTCCAAGTGTGAAACATATTTCCAGGGCATCATCAACGTGCGCGTAACAGGGCTCTCTGGGTTGACTCTGTTACCCTTTTTTACATGGGACTCAGGACTAAAAACTACACCCGGTCCTAGGGTTGTTTAGTGGTGAGTGGGGGGTGTTGGTGCTGACAAATAGTTCAGTGGGGGGAGGTTCTGGGGGCCCTGACAGTTGAATGGGGAGGAGGTCCAGGAGCCCAAACTGTTCACCATTGGGGAGAGGTCAGAAGGGCCCTAACTGTTCACAAGAGGCTCTGGGGCCCTAATTGTTGAGTGGGGGTGAGGGGAGATCTGGGTCCTAACTGTTCACCATGGGGGTCGGTCCGGGGCCGCTAAGTGATGAGCGAGGGTGGGACACAAGGGTTCGAACGGATAATCCAAGTGCCTAATTTTTCAATGAGGGGGAGGAGGGGGCGGGTCCAGGTCCTACCTGGCAGCAAAGTTGGGCCCCACTTCTGGCGGGCGCCTAACATCCAGGTTCGGACCACTGAGCTGAGACAGCTGACCCCCATCAGTGACACTGAAAACATCTCAACAGTAATATAAATAAAGAATACATTGCATGGGAAAAAAGATCACCAAAGTGATCCAAAAGAAAAAAGTGCGAGATGTATGCAAAAAATGTACATTTTTACGTTACCATTTCTGTTCTTCTAAACAAATGTTTTTTTTGTTTTTCTGCATTAACACCAGCGCAACGAGAAGCCAGGTACCTGTGTATCGCCTTTGCACGTAACTCACACACAAAGAGGAGTATAAATAGTCTATGTGTATTGGGTTATGTGTAATAAGCACTGGTAATGTAATGTTGTTATTGTTTGTTTTTTAAATGATGGTGTATTTGGGAATGAAATTATACTGATAATCTATTCATGTGAATTTATTTTCTGTTATCTCCCCCATGGCCTAAATAGCGCTATATATATATATATATATATATATATATATCGGCTAATGCATGCTGTTTTATATCTTAGGCACAGGCGGGCTAATGCAGGGTCATACTGAAATGTTCAAACGTATTATTTTACAGTATGAAACCATTAGGAAATAACAGTGGTGTTTAGATAATATTCCATTTGTGATTTCACCTCCTAGTTCTATTAACATGATTACATCTCAGCTGGAAGATACTTATAAAACATTCACATATCTTCTCTGCCTAAAAATGATTACGCAATAACTCTAATTTTCTTTGATATCAACCAGAATTATTTAAAACTATAGGGACATTAGACATTCATTAATCTCTTGTAAAGCGATTGATCTCTTGTGTACGTCTGCTCACTTTACGCAGCTCGGATAAGTTATGTACAGCGCTAGTAAATATTTAAGTCTGCGCAGCTTCACACGGCTGCTGATTAGAGACGGGGAAATGTTTGCTGGAGATCGCGATCCTGGGTAACTTTGTATCTTTGCTACGGAGATTGCAAGGCGTTGGTTAGAGAAAATCTGCCAGGAAATCATACCACTTGCATAGATTTGATGATTTTCGCTGTGACTACATGAACTAAATTCTTTTCCTAAAACATTCACCCCAAACGTTCACAAATTAAACTCGGAAACCTCTGCTCAGAGAGGTAGGGGAAAGTGTCACTCATCATACCAGGGGTGGCCAACTCCAGTCCTGAAAGGCCACCAACAGGTCAGGTTTTCAGGATATCCTCGTTCCAGCACAGGTGGTTAAGTACTGAGTCACCTGTGCTGAAGCAGGGATATCCTGAGAACCTGACCTGTTGGTGGCCCTTCAGGACTGGAGTTGGCCACCCCTGCTCTATGCAGTTTTACTTTTCCTGGGTTCATCCTTTACTAAACTTATTACAGTACATGAATGGGCATATTTATTAGCGGGGCTAAGCTGGGAGGCACCTTATGCCCATTTATCTAAAAGGTCAGAAGGGTGCCTTATAGCCAAGCACTTTAGGCCCTGAATGTTTATATTATTACTGTGGGGAACACTCTAAGTAATATCTATATTTACAAAAGTGTATTTTATTTTGAAAAAATGCTCAATGCAAGAACCTTTTCAAGGACCTGGCAGTTCAGGCCGGGATAACGTCCTATATGCTTTTGAAAGGCAGTAGGCTGCACTTTAACATAAATGTCAAAGAGGAATGATTTGGAACTTTCAAAACAGGATCCCATTAGTCATTACTCATTTTCACACAAATATTCTCATCTGTGAAATACATTTTCAGATTAACATTACCATTGACTCACAGCTGAATTCAGAAATGTTATTGTAATTATTTTATGTGCCAGGACATATTTCATGCTCACAAGCTCATGTTTACAAGTGCTCGAGTTAATTAATAAACAGCGATCACATCCTTTCTAAGTACGTAATTAAAACTAAAAATAGAGATCTTGCTCTCTATCTTCATTAAGTGACAGCTAGATAGGTTACATACAACTCTGCAGTGTACATTGAATTAGACTGTTCCCGTTTTAACTACAACCTTGTCGTGAATCGTGAATGGCGCCATCTGTTCCAATAATGAGAATACAATATTTTTAGAGCCATGCTGTTCAATGGAGCTACATTAAAGAGCAAACCGTGCTGCTCATTTGTTTACACACACACACACACACACACACACACACACACACACACACACACACACACACACACACACACACACACACCCTTGACCTCACACCCTAGCAGGACACACGCCTCACATTTTCACATCACTTATGTCACCAAAATATACATTGTACTGTGTTGTGTTTACAATAAACCATTTTTTTACAACATCGTATTACATTTTCTTCCATCTTTCTTTTCAACATTATTATGAAACCTTTACAACAAATAGTCATCTATTGTTCCACGATTTATAAATAATACTACCTATTACATCCCGGGCAACGCCGGGTCTCTCAGCTAGTTCTTATATATATATAGCTTTTTATTATTCACATTGTTAGTATGAAATTCGGGGTGGTCTTCCTGTGTCTCCACAGAAATTCAGCAATGGCTGCCAAGACTGTTTGTATTTATAGTAATTATCGTTAACCAGGCTATTAAGGTTACTCATCTGGCATGCAAACCATATTCTGTCTCTAATCTGAGTCAGCGATAGCAATGTTTGTTTCCTCCGGTGGGATGTGATCACACATCTGGCAGCCATGGCTATCAGAGCATTCCAACCACATATGGAGGTAAGTTCCCTGGTTACCGCACAGCTTAGGGCAGTGTTTGCCAATTAAATTTACTCGTGGAACCCTTTTATTTTTTGTTCAACAAAATGGAACCCCTTAAATATTTTTAGCATAGCATATAAAAAAAAATGAAATCCGCCACAGGCGAAAAATTTTCTTGGTTCAAGATCAAATACCTTTAAATTGAAAGTTACATTTTTCCAGGGGAAGGCAAGTACATGTTTTGTCCTCTTTCATGTCCCATACATAAATGCAGCCGCCCTGTATACGTGCCCGTCAGGGGAAAAATGATAGGGTTTTACTCTTAATTAAATGATAATTATAGCATCAGATGCTTTGTTTATTATTATGTGTGGTGGGGGGGGGGGGGAGCCGGCAGTGGTGTTGGGGGGGGGGAGCCGGTAGTGGTGTTGGGGGGGGGGAGCCCGCAGTGGTGTTGGAAGGGGGGGGCGCCGAGTGGTGGTGGGGGGGGAGCCGGCAGTGGTTGTTGGGGGGGGGGAGCCGCAGTGGTGTGGGGGGGGGAGCCGGCAGTGGTGTTGGGTGGGGAGCCGCGTGGTGTTGGGGGGGTGGGGAGGGGAGCCGGCAGTGGTGTTGGGGGGGGGAGCCGGCAGTGGTGTTGGGGGGGGGGAGCCGGCAGTGGTGTTGGGGGGGAGCCCATACACTTCCCCTCACTCCTTCCTATACACCTCCCCTGCTCACTCACACCTTTCTATACTGCCAAAGACTTTCCTTATAAGTAGATATCCTGCACACCCTCCTCTCCTGTCACTGCTCTCCTGCTCCGGTGCGCGCTGTAACCCCCACCCTCCCTCCTTGCGCTCCCTTCTCACGCACCTCGCTCTCCACTTTCTTCACCGGCAGCTTTTGCCACGGGTTAGCCAGCTGCTCTAGCAGCATCTTCCCCGACCGAGCAGCGCGCAGAGCCGGGGCTTCCCGCTCGAGCCTCAGTGGAGGGAACAGTCTGTCTCTCCGTGGCTGCTCGCCCTTTGCACAGCCGCTGTGGGGGGAGTGGGTGGAGGAGAGCCATGGTGGAACCCCTGGGACTGCTCCATGGAACCCCAGGGTTGCACAGAACCCCATTTGGGAAACGCTGGCTTAGGGCATAGTGGGGATGTGCCAGGGGAGATCTTTCAGTCTGATGGGAGTATAGTACCATCTATATGGCCTTGTAAGCATTGTCTTTTATCGTGGTGAAAGATTGAGTTTTTGGCCACCGCTTCAATATGCCATCCCATTCCTCCCTGTCTAGCACCGATCCAGGATCCTGTTCCCATTGTTTGATACATTTAGGGTTGCTATTTGTATTTGTGTTTGTAAATGTACGAGATTAGACCTTTTCAGGCAGAGATTCTCAAAAAGGGTTAGAGAGTCTTTGGGTTTCTTTATTTTTAAGAACGCTGTAAGCTGCATAAAGCGAAATCTATCCACTTTGTTGTATCTGGGGAAAATGTTTCTATTGGCTTAAATCTATTCCTACTCCCCAAGTCACTCCAGCGTATCACTCTAGCTGCCCGCCAGTGTTGGAAGACGGGTCTCGCTAGTCCTGGGGCAAAGTCAGGGTTATTATACAGTATAGTTAAGTCATTTGGGAATCAGAGTGTGTAAGGCCTTTTCTAAGGGCGTATAACTCCTGTGTGTTATAGTGGGGAGTATGTCTGCTTTTTATTTCCCCCTGATTGTGATAACCATAATATGGTTTGTGTGTTTAAGGGACTTATGAGGTCAGATTTTAGCTGCACCCAGTTTCTAAGGCCTGTGTCCGCGTGCTAATTGACCAGGTGACTAGTTTGTGCTGCCCCATAATAAGAAAGTAGACACGGCTATGCTAACCCTCCCATTGCTGTCGGTAATGTCAAAGTCCGCTTGTTTTCTCTGGGTCTTTTCCTGACCATATAAATCTTGTGATTTTTCTTTCGAGATGAATGGAATCGTTGGTCACTATGGGTATTGGGAGAATCTAAAATAGGTATAACAGGCAGGGGAGTACATTCATTTTGATGGACGGAATCCTTAAGGGTATCTTTAAGTCTGAAGCTGTTTAGTCTCTATTTACTGTTTGGATTATTACCGGGTAATTTGCCTTATATAAAGTCTCGTAGGGCTGTGTTATGTTTACCCCTAGGTATCTGATGTTCTTTGGTTTCCATTTATATTCGAAGTTAAGTGCAATAAGTTTGACAGTGTGAGGAGGTTAATATTGAGTGCCTATGATTTATTATTATTTACTTTGAACCTTGAGAATGAGTTGAATGTACCTAGTTCTTTGGTTAAGAAGGGTAGGGAGATCAAGGGTCTTGATATAGTTAGGAGGATGCCATCCACAAATAAGGTTAGTTTGTATGCAGAATTCACTATGTTGATCCCCCTTATATCGGTGTTAGCTCTAATTTTGGTTGCCAATGGCCCTCTGACAATGCAAACAACAGAGGGGAGAGTGCACATCCCTGCCTTGTACCTCCCTTGATGTTAATTATGTCTGATGCCATTCCAAGACAAGTTACTCTAGCTGTTGGGGTTGTATATAGTGATAATATTGCTGTGAGAAATGTTCCGCTGATACCAAATGCCTCCAAGACGCTTTCATGTAGGTCCAGTCAATTCTGTCAAACGCTTTTTCAGCATGAGGGCTAAAATCATCATGGGTATATTATGGTTTTTGGAGTATGCTATGATGTCTGTTGCCCCTGAAGGGAGTTTTTAACCTTTTTTAATATAAAAAATATTTTAACCATGTTATTTGTGTCATGCCTCACATAACTGTAGCTACATATACAGTAGGGCCCCACACATATGGCGTTTTAGGCTCAAGACCCCCGCTGAAAAGCGTAAATCACCAAAGAGCGGAACATTGCCTTTTGACTCCCATGCTCGTGCATCGTTTCTGCGCAGAGGCAAGGGATTCGCGCTCTGCGACTTGCTCTGGAGGCCTTTCTGTGCTGGCACTCACTGGGGGTTGGTTTCGGTGTTCCGTTTGCCTGGGCTGGAGCTCTGGTGTGTGGCTAGACCTGAGTGTTTCCTGGCGGAGGATATTTGTGGTGGTGCCGCCGGACCTGAGTGTTTCCTGGTGGAGGATATTTGTAGTGGTGCCGCCGGTGGGGGTTGCCTGGTGCTCGGCGTGGTGTCCCGGGGCTGCTGCTTGTGTCATGGTGACCTAGTGGTGTGTTGCAGCAGTGCCGGCAGGTAAAGAAAGACACTGATTATCATCCAGAGACATGATGCAGATCACACATGTGATATGACACTGATCATCCATTATTTCAACCCACCGCCGTATTAGTGGAACGCTGAGAAGCGGAATGCCACAAAGCGGGGCCCTACTGTATGTGTTTATTGGTTATTCATAAACATACATGTTTGACATGGCAGATGATTTTGGTGGGAGCAGCATCCACACCATTAAGACCTGGGGCCATTGCTTGTGGGATCATGTCTGTTGTTTACGTTTCCCGATGGAAAGCTCTTGGTGACTCAGACGGGCGAGACTTCCGGTGTGGAATATCTATTTCATATTGTCGTAGTTGTAATTATTTATGGACTTTGCTATTACGCTTTGTTGGGAGATCTCTAGGTCTGTACTTTTGGGGTTCATGTATGTGGCACAGTTGATCTCTTATGAGCGGTTCATGTACGAACCAGCTAATGTACAGATTCAACATAGTGTATGAGCATATCCCACACCACTACTTACTGCAAACACTCACACATTGGACATTATTTTTCACCCTGTGGAGGAATTTTGTCCTGTGAATATATTATGAACACTGGGACCTCGATATATTTATATATAGCTACTCTCAATATACAGTAGGTTTTTTCGAGCACTGGTATTGGATTCATCTCCTATTACATGTAGGAATACATACTCTTTAATCAACACCCCTTAAATATGGTGATCAGCAAGTTTTGTGCACCCCTAGACTTTGTGTACTTTGCAGTTGGTTCGGCTAACATGAACATTGTTAGAAAAGCACACATCAGTGTATACCCTTTGGGTAATAAGTATAAAAGAAACAAGTCTAAACAAATGTGGCTAAATAAACAGGTAGGGGAGGAAATGCAAAAGAAGAGGCAGGCGTTTAGATACTTGAAGTCAGAAGGGACAGAGGCATCATATCACAATTGTATTTATTTTTATTTATTTATAAAAATGTTTTACCAGGAAGTAATACATTGAGAGTTACCTCTCGTTTTCAAGTATGTCCTGGGCACCGAGTTATAACAATACATGGTCACATTAAAAGAACAGGGTTATGCAGTCAATTCACAGACATTTCATGGACAGATAGAGTTGGAAAATTGGGTACAGTGGCTTGTGATATCTCGATTGAAATAGAGCAGCATTAACATCACTTTAACATCACCAAACAGCAGCGAACAGCAGCAAATGGCTCACACCCTTTGGCTGCACCAAAGGCTGTCTGCCTTTGGGGCAACGCAGATTTACACTGGGGTGGTTTATTTTCAATGCAGCTGTGAACAAAAAGTTCTTTGTGTCCTCTTGGCTCATTAACATTCCAGTGGGTGGGGTTGACGTTCCACAAAGTACAAGCAAATGTTAACCCTTAGCCTGCTGGTCCTGTGCAGAGGGGAGCTGCTCTTGGGGAGCCCCATCAGGTTGTCCGCCTTTGGAGCAACGCAGATGTACACTGGGGTGGTTGATTTTCAATGCAGCTAATTATAAGGAATGTAGCAAAAATTGCAATAGGTCAATTAAATTAGCAGAAATTGATAATGATAAAAGGATTGCAATAGAAAGTAAGATTAACCCTACACATTTCTTTAAGGACCTTAATAACAAAAAAATCAGAAAGCAAATATAGGACCTTTTCAGTGTTAGATGGGCAGGCAGATTATTGGAAATAAGGACAAAGCAGAGGTATTAAACAAATTCTTTGCCTTTGTGTTTACCAGGGAAGAATCAATTTAAATTGTAGTGCTGCAGGAGGAAGTCACAACCTCTATATTAATGAACAACCATTACATTTAATATTCAAGGACTCAATTTCCACAGGCTCAGTACCACAAGATTGGCGTAAAGCAGATGTGGTGCCTATATTTAAAAAGGGAGCTACAGTAGATCACAACCGGGGAATTACAGACCTGTAAGTCTGACTTCAATAGTGGGGAAGCTACGTGAAGGTTTAATACAGGATAATATTCAGGAATACCTAATGGAAAACAAAATTATTAGTAATAGTCAGCATGGATTTATGAAGGATAGATCATGCCAGACTAACCGTATTAGTTTCTTTGAGGAGGTAAGTAGGAATTTAGACCAGGGATTAATGCAGTTGATGTGGTCTACTTAGATTTTGCAAAGGCTTTTGATACGGTTCCACACAAGAGGTTAGTTTACAAATTAAAGCAAATTGTACTCAGTAAAAATATATGCACCTGGATTGAAAACTGGGTGAAGGACAGACAACAGAGGGTTGTCATAAATGGAACTTTTTCAGGTTGGGCTAAAGTCGTGAGGGGAGTACCTCAGGGATCGGTACTGGGACCCCTGCTTTTTAACTTGTTTATTAATTACCTTGAGGTTGACATCGAGAGCAAAGTCTCGATCTTTGCTGATGATACTAAATTGTGTAAGGTGGTAGAATCAGAGCAGGATGTCATTTCTCTCCAGAAGGACTTGCAGAGACTGGAAACTTGGACAGGTAAATGGCAGATGAGGTTTAATACAGATAAATGTAAGGTTATGCATTTGGGAAACAAGAATAAACAGGCGACTTACAAATGAAACAGGGCTAAATTAGGGGAATCCTTGATGGAGAAGGATTAAAGAGTGCTTGTAGACAGCAGGCTTAGCAATAGTGCCCAAAGTTATGCAGTAGCTGCAAAGGCAAACAAGACCTTATCTTGCATAAAACGGGCAATGGATGGAAGGGAAGTAAACATAATTATGCCCCTTTATATAGCATTAGTAAGAAGACACCTTGAATATGGAGTACAATTTTGGGCACCACGCCTTAGAAAATACAGTATGGTACTAGAGAAAGGGCAGAGAAGTGCCACCAAATTAATAAAAGGATGGACAATCTAATTTATGAGGAGAGGCTAGCTAAATAAGATTTATTTACATTAGAAAACAGGTATCTAAGAGAGGATATGATAACTATATACAAATATAGTCGGGGAAAGTACAAGGAGCTATCAAAAGAATTATTTATCCCAAGGACAGTACAAAGGACTCGGGGGCATCCCTTAAGTTTGGAGGAAAGGAGATTTCACCAGCAATAAAGGAAAGGGTTCTTTACAGTAAGGTCAGTTAAAATGCGGGTTTCTTTACCCGTGGAGATTGTGATGGCAGATACAATAGATTTGTTCAAAAAAAGGTTGGACATCTTTTTAGAAAGGAAAGGTATACAGGGATATACCAAATAAGTAAACATGGGAAGGATGTTGATCCTGGGAGTAATCTGATTGCCAATTCTTGGAGTCGGAAGGAATGTATTTTTGCCCTCATGAGATATCATTTGATGATATGACACTGGGATTTTTTGTTTGCCTTCCTCTGGATAAATATACTGTAAGTATAGATATAGAATAAAGTATCTGTTGTCTAAATTTAGCATGTTTTTTTTCGATCTCATCTACTATGTAACTATGTGACATTCAGGTGCTGCACTGAAGACCGCTTTAGATTGTTGAATGCCGTGATAAAGTCCAGATATAAAAATAGCTGAAAATATTCTTCAATGGCCAGCACATTTCAGGTACCTGTAGGTTGTGCGAACACATTTACTGTGCTTGGGTACAGAAGTTAATCATTCATTCACTGTTCGGGCAGGACAAACCTGTCACCAATTAACTCAGTAAAAAACAAGGATTTAGTCCAAGTATCTACTGCACAATTTGGTTTATGACAGCTATTCACATTACATACTGTACTAACTATAGATATATGTTTGAATGCATTTTAGTCTCGGTGTGATTATAAAATACGATAGGGGTTTTTCATTAAACTGTGATAGTGCTGAAAGTGGAACTATTGTATGTATGTATGTATGTCTTTATTTATATAGCACCATTAATGTACATAGCGCTTCACAGCAGTAAGACACGTAAAAATAATATAAATAACAAAAAATACAAATAACAGATCATGGGAAGAAGGGCTTCAGACATAAAAGTAATATTTCGGAAAAGGAGTCCCTGCTCCGAAGAGCTTACAGTCTAATTGGTAGGTAGGAAGAAAGTACAGAGACAGTAGGAGGGCATTCTGGTATGTGCGTTACTATTGCACAGAAGCTCGTATTTACTGCAATGGGAGTGGGTTCCCATGCGATACCGTCCCCATCGGCACCATCACTATTCTATAAATAACCTAACACTAGCCATTAG
Source organism: Ascaphus truei (assembly GCA_036426205.1). Classification (NCBI taxonomy): domain Eukaryota; kingdom Metazoa; phylum Chordata; class Amphibia; order Anura; family Ascaphidae; genus Ascaphus; species Ascaphus truei. The sequence goes on along the minus strand of CM071571.1, from coordinate 2,088,723 downwards.
CAATCATTAATGGCCATTCAAGTGAGTAGCTCCCTAAAACCAGAATGCACTAATACTTTCTATTAATTATTATCCTTCATCCTTACAGTGAGCAGACATTGTCCTTTACTACATGAAATACTTTAGTATCAACCATTAACTAATGTAAAGACCTATGGAATGAATCGCAAGGAATTCACTATAATTCTGTGTTAACTCCTATTGATTTGAATGGTAGTCTGATACCCCACATCAGGGCTTAGTAAACTTCCCCCAATATGAGTGGCGCCTTCCCCCCCAAGGGTGTACAATCCCAAACAAGTATGGATCTTCTTACAATTACAGAAAAATGACATGACGTCCAATTATGGCATCTCTAAGTCAGCTCGCTTTATCTAACAGCGCTTCTGATGAAGAAGACACACCGTCTGAATTCTCAAGCATGTTGTACTGTAATTAATGGGATGTCATTAAAAACTGAATCAATTCATGTTAAAGGACCCAGGCCTAAAAATTTGAGCTCCAAGAACCCCCTACTTCCTGAGATACTTACTGTAATGAATATGGCAGAAATTATTAAGTATTTGAATCAATCTGGCACACGTCTTAAATTGTCTTAAAAATACCAGAATTGTTTTCATGGCATGTCAAACCACCTCACGCCGGCGTTTTATAGGACTGATGGCAACTAGAGAGAAGGGCATTTGCCAGTCGTGGGATTGAAATATGGCTCCCGACACTAGACTAAACAGGATCTTTTTAAATGTCCCTTTGAAAGGCATTCTTTGGGGGGTTCTGCAGAGTATCAGGGGGCGTGGCTAAGAAGGTATTCCAAAAAGAGTACATTTATTAAATATGAAGATATTACCAGCGTGCTAAGGGTTAACATTTGCTTGTACTTTGTGGAACGTCAACCCCACCCACTGGAATGTTAATGAGCCAAGAGGACACAAAGAACTTTTGTTCACAGCTGCATTGAATCTCAACCACCCCAGTGTACATCTGCGTTGCCCCAAAAGCGGACCACCTTTGGTACAGCTGAAGGGTGTGAGCCATTTGCTACAGTTCGCTGATGTTTGGTGATGTTAAAGCTGCTCTATTTCAATCTGAAACTCACAAGCCCTTTATCCCCTGTACTCAATTTTTCAACTCTATCTGTCCATGAAATGTCTGTGAAGCGACTGTATAATCTCTTGTTCTTTTAATGTAACCATGTATTGTTATAACTCTGTGCCCAGGACATACTTGAGAACGAGAGGTAACTCTCACTGTATTACTTCCTGGTAACACATTTTTATAAATAAATAAAATGACAGGGCTGACACCTATTCTCAAGAATAACAAATAGATATTTGTAACCGTTGCGATTAACTATTCAAATTTTGCCAAACATGATTACGAGGAGCCAAAGACAGATATCTGTTTCTCACGCAAAAATAGAAGTTATATGTAGGGTGAAATCAGGACAAATTTCGCGCATGTGCAAACGGATAACACCCACCATGAATGTGCGAATGGCAAGCGCCCGTTATGCATGCTCACGAGCGTCTGGCAAGTGCCCATCGCGCACACATAGCCGGCAAGCTCTGATCGCACTTGCGTGATCGGTGCTTGCCGGCCGCACATACATGTTGGATTCTTTCCAGCCGTTTGTGCGCATGCGCGGTCGTCCAAAAACCGGGAAATGTAAAAAAACCCAAAAAAAACAGAGATGAGAGGGAGACCAACAAAATGGAATCCTGGCTAAACCAGAACGTCGGGTCACCCTAGTCATATGGTCATATTTCATATGCAGGCGCGAATATTAAGCACACAGACACAACAGTGAAGATGGCGTTTGTCTAAGAATTCTAGAAACAGAGTTATGAAGTCTTTTATATATTGAGGCAAACTTTAAAGAGTCAAAATGAAGGTCCCTTTCTATCAAGTCGTAAAATTGTCATTAGTGATTGATAAAAAGTGCGGGCTTATGTTGTTCTCAATTAAGGGAATTTAAAATATAAAGCCCTACTTTTTAATTATAAGTCAGATTTCACCCAGGGCCGTGTCCATGCTGGAACATGTCAAATCTCAATCTCCACTCAAGACCCTTTGGGAAAAGATCCAATCAATGTTAGACGATAACGTAAGTTAGATCCTTTGTTTATCCTTTTTATTTGATGAAACTGTCTGCATTTATTATAACTGTAAGTTCTTGTAACAATCTTTTCTGTAATCTAAGCACTGTATTTTTGTATATTAAAGCTAAACTTTATAAGTAATACTTTGGGCTCTGACTGAGCTGTTAAATTCTTTGAAGAGTAATGTACATTTTCAGACACATTTTGCTACAACAGATTTTTGTGTGTTAAGTGCATATTTTTTCTTAATAAACAGAGACCAGAGGCTCTGTACGTCTTTAATAATACCTTTGGGGGTGGCTACAGCGGATAAATAAATATATATATATACAGTGTATATATATATATATACAGTATATAGTAAAATAGGTAAAAATGAACTCATTTGAAGTACCTTGCGCCGGAGTAAGGAGCGGCAGCGAGTGAGCTGTGTGTATTAACCCTGGTTGCATATATAATTCATGTGCTCACAAGTGTGCTGTGCGTGACAGATGGTATATTGGGATGGATTGAGGAGAGATATTCATTGGAGGGATCTTGTGACGAGAAGATTGAATCAGCTGGATAGCAGTGTGTATTAACCCTTCTCCCATATACAGGTCATGTGCTCAGAGATGGGCCGTACATGGCACACCTCCGAAGATTATGCTGGTATTTCAGTCCTGTTTAAAGGTCCCGCAGCACGCAGGCCAATAGGAAGCTGCAAAGGATGAACATTAAACAGACATGCTACTAACAGCCCCTTCTCCCACTGTAAGTATCCCAGGAAGCAGAGGGTACCGGGACCTGAAATAAATGTGGTTCACCTCCAGAGATCCCCTGCTCCTCATCTAGTAAATAAATACCCCCGCAGGGGTATAGCCATTTTAATAGTCCCCTAAAAATTATTCTGTATTGAACAGAGACCCCACAGATACTTGTAACTCCAAAAGATTTGTGTAGTGGTGTTCCCCTGGCCCCCTCTTTGTACCTCCGCTGTGGGTGCTGTCAGGGACAAGCAGCAGGACCGCTGGCACTCCAGGAAGGTGGGGGTCAAGCAGGCAGCGTTCGGGTGATTCAGAGGCTCCACGGCGAACCGACAAGCACAGAGCGCCACCATTTTGGATTGTTGTGCATGCGCAGTATAGATGTGCTGCGGGGAGCTCCTTGAAGGTCATGCATGCGCAGGGTTAGCGCGCGAACGGCTGGCCAATAAGTAGGAGGCTCTGAGTTGGGACTACAACTCCCATGAGCCTCAGTAAGGTCAGAGGGGGCTCAGGAGCCAATAGAAGTTGAGGATTGCGGAGAGGCAGGAAAGGGAAGCTGGCAGAGAGACCACGCTAGCCAGTGCGCCCCGGGGAAGCAAGGGGAGAGTAGGTGTGTGTTGCAGGGGGTTAATGACCCACTGCATAGGCCAAAGATTCCCCTTAGGCCCCACTGCAGACCCTGAGTCACCACTAGCTTGTGGTACTGCAGGGAACAGCCACAGACAGGGACAGCATACCCTTTACTGAGATTAGCAGACAGGGACACAGTGTCTTCTTGCGCTGCTGAGCGATTGGTGGTTTGGGAGCAAGCTGCTGGACTCAAGTAAAGACTCGTGAAAGACTACGCTGGATCGGCGGATCCTTTGCGAAGTACAGTTACCGGCTGCTGGAGCGGTCGGAAGGTATTATAATAAGTGCACCAACACCGGTACCTGCAGGCGCTGATCCCGCCGTGGGGGGAGGGTTCTTCTATTGGGACACTGAGGGCTGAGTGACCAAGGGACTGGTCCAGTACATTGGACACGGTGTGGGGTAGACGCGTTGGTGGTAGAGGGACCTTACTCCAGGGTGGAGGTGGCAAAGCCACAGGTGTCATATTATTGAATTGCCATATATGCATGCCGGTGGCTATATATACATACGTGTGTATGTTCATGTGTTGCATTCACTTATAGTAAAACCATTACAACGTTGTGGAATATTATTGTTATTCTTGTCCAGGGGAATCTTACTAATTGGGGATCCTGGGCAAGTGGAGGCACTGCCAAAGTACATATTGTTGCCCCAGGCTCCCAGCTAGCGGAGGCCCAGATCTCGCTGAGCCAGCAGGTATACACAGCATTAGTAGTCTTTCTATGTCATTAGGAAAGAGGGCTACATTTGCATAATTAACAAAAGAACAAGTATCACCAAAATAATGAAATACACCAAGAATGTCAGTGTTAAAAGTGTTGACTCTCCTATTGCCTAAATAGGGGGTGAAAGACCAATATAGGAGAGACATGGGTTCCAATGATGGCGAACCTGCCCATTGCGATCAGGGAGTAATGTGATTATCACTTCTTGATATGATTATTAATTTTAGAAACACCATTTAAGTGGCTGATCCCTGCCATGTCTTTTTAGCAATATGGAAACCCAGTTAGCTCTGTGCGAACACTCCAGGGTTATTATAGCAACAGTTGGGCAAGGAAAACGCCTACAAGACTGAAACAAATGCAAATGTCTTGGAACAACATGGTGAATATGGAAACCTGAGCATTAGGAGAGGGCAGCAAAGTGTAGCCCAGGTTATTTTGAGAAAAGAAATCATGTGCTCACAGCCATTATGCAAAGCATTCTGCATGAAACATATTCAAATACATTTGGGACTACACAATGAACTAATGTTATCCTTAGAAATACTTTAGAAAAGAGAATCTAAAGTACTTTAAAAATGCCCGAACTTATCATTTTCCCACCGGCAAGCTGTTGAGATACCCTCACTAATAAAGACTCCACAATTCTCCCAGTAAGGCCGAGATTATGCTGCCGGCGTCGCTACGTGCGCGCGCTTGCGTGCGCGTGCACGTCAGGCACAATGCAGTACTTGGCTATAGTAGTTAGCCAAGCGCCTGCGCACCTGCCGGCGAGGTTGCGCGTTGACGCGGCAGCGCTTTGAGAAGACAATACATTTTGTCTTCTCAGGCTGACGTCACGTGAGCTGGTTCAGCCTATGAGGGCCTCTGCCACGCCCCCAAACGCCTTCAACACTGTGAGCACAGATCTCCTGTGCTACAGCAGCGCGGCACGTATGGGGCTCGCACTATCGCAAGCGCGCGGAGTGTATGAGCTCGGCCTAACTCGCGCACAATGCCATGGAGTTATCTTTGACTCCATGCTCTTATTCTTTCCTCACATTCAGTCCCTCATCAAATCCGGCCACTTCCATATACTTGACGTAGCCAGGTCCTCTGTTTGGTTCCAGTGTGCCCCCTTCTTACCTTTGCTGGAGCTGGAGAGGTGCATGGGTGCCCCCGGTCAGTGTCGGGGGTTGCGGTGAGTTGTAGGGGCAACCCGGTCGCTGGAGTGCTGTGGCGGGATGCCGGTAAGGGCGTCACCATTTTAGAAATACCGTGCATGCACAGTAACAGTTTGCGCATGCGCAGGAGGTGTTCAGAATAGCGGCGGTCATCTTGGTACTCTTCGCACATGTGCATTACACCCAGACAGCGGCGGCCAATGCAGGAACACTCCGTAGGGGAACTACAATCCCCAGAAGGCATTGGGGTTGAGAATCACGTGCCGCGCGACAGCCAATAGGGCTCGAGGATTCCCCTGCTCAGGGAATAGATACGTTTGGCGCACTGCGAGCCACACCAGTCGGAAGAGGGAGCTGGATCAAGCAGGTAGTGTCTCAGAGCCAGTGGCTCTGAGACTAGGCCTAGTATATCCCCCTTAGGCCCCGACTCACGGTAGCTTGTGGTTGCTCCAGGGAAGGTCCCCTTAGATAGGGACGCTTCCCCACTTACTGTCTAGTGTCAGGGACACAGTGAAGACGCCGCACGGTGATTGCGGCCTGCGGTCTGGGACCAGACCACCTCGCTTGTAAGGGACTCTGTATGGTGATATTATCCATGCCGGAATTCACCCCACGCGGAGGTGGACGCCATCGCGGACGACAACGTTGGATCAGACGGATCTCCTTATTAATCGGCATTACCCGGGTGCTGGAGCCCCGGGCAGGTACCCAACTAAGTGCACCAACACTCCACGGGATAGCGCTATCTCCTACACATTTGGGTGGGCCATGACATTGTGGGAGAAGGGCATCAGGGTATTGGTGCCAAGCACCCTATGTACTTTGGGGACACTCATTGGTGGTACTGGGTTGGGCCTCTTATACTGTGGGGTACAGGGTACTGTTATAGTGTTTTCAGTAAAGGTTGTTGTTATATACCTGAGTGTATTATTGGTATTGTTCCTGTAAGGGGCTTATCCCACCAAGTTTCGATCCCTTGCAGGTGGAGGCGATGTCCCCGGGTTCACCCCAGGCTCCCAGCAGCGGAGGTTCAGGCCTCCTGTGAGACACAGGTAACACACAACACACACCGTAGCCGCCATATCTCCAATAGGGTGGGGGAAAGTGCGCTACATTAATATTGGTGAAATATGCACCTTACTCACCTCGGAACCCTAATTCATTCCGTTTATAACAGGGGTGCGCAAATTGGGAGGCGCAAGAATTTCTATGGGGGCGCGGAGGGTGCAGAGGCCCCGCGCTCTTCCCAACGGCATTTAAGTTGAATGCCGGGAGAGGTATGAGGCCTCTGTAACTCCCTTACGTGCTCTCTGCTGGGTTTTCAGAGACGCGTTACCATGGCAACACGTGTCAAATGACACGGCGGAGTCACGTGACTTGACGCAACCTCATTTGACGACGAGTCCTTGGAGAGGGGCGGCGCAAACGTGGCGGCTGCCAGGCAGGGGGGCGCAGCTCAAGAAGTTTGCGCACCCCTGGTTTATAATATCTTGGGGCAATGAGCAGGTTAGCGGGTGCGGCAATGAGCGGGTTAGCGGGTGCGGCAATGAGCGGGTTAGTGGGTGCGGCAATGAGCAGGTTAGCGGGTGCGGCATGGCGGGTTAGCGGTGCGGCATGAGGCGGGTTAGCGGGTGCGGCAATGAGCAGGTTAGCGGGTGCGGCAATGAGCGGTTAGCGGGTGCGGCAATGAGCGGGTTAGCGGGTGTGGCAATGAGCGGGTTAGCGGGTGCGGCAATGAGCGGGTTAGCGGGTGCGGCAATGAGCAGGTTAGCGGGTGCGGCAATGAGCAGGTTAGCGGGTGCGGCAATGAGCGGGTTAGCGGGTGCGGCAATGAGCGGGTTAGCGGGTGCGGCAATGAGCGGGTTAGCGGGTGTGGCTCTTGGAAGCGCAGCAGGACAGCAGTGAGTGCAGGTTAGTTACCCGGGCATGAAAAGCCAGACAGGACAGCCCGTGTAACCTGGAGAGAGACTGCAGGAGGACACAATGCTGCACTGATCTAGTGAGGGCTCATGCTTAGTGTACGGGCTCTGACACTCGGTTGGGACGTGCAAGGGAAGCACGAGTCCCAGACTTTATTTGTACTGTTTATGATTTCTGTGCATATATTTGAGCTGCAATAAAGGCTGCTTTGAAGAGCTGCTGAATTTACACGTCTGCCTACGTGAGAGTTTCTGCATCTACCACACAGCCCTGAGTCCAGCCACATTCCTCACCTTGACTTATAGTATGTGTAGCCAGGTCCCCTCTGGCTCCCTAGACATTCGGTTCTCTCTCTCTTACCTGCGACAGCGTGAGGGCAGTTGCAGGGGTGATCGCGTCACCGGGGGCTCCCGGCGACATCAGCTACAGGGCGCCGCCATCTTGTGTGCGTTTGCACATACGCGAAAGTTTGCGCACGCGCAGTATAGCCCCAATTGCAATACGGCAGCCATTACAGGGAGTGAGAAGAGGCGCTCCATAGTCAGGGACATCCCTCAGTTCGCACATGCGCAGTTAGCAGCGGCGGCGGTCATTACACAGCGCGCACGAGGCCCCAATGTTAAAGAGAGCCACCAAGGACTACAGTTCCCAGCAGCCTCTGGGGACCTCACTTTCACCCTGGTCACAGACAGCCAGACAGCCAATAAGGCTGACAGATTCTCATGCTGCAAAGTTGCAACAATGTTGTGTGAAGACAGGGATTGTCAGTTAGGAGCTGAGACACAGAGAGGGGAGGGTGTGTTTGTGCAGGGAGGAAAGTAGCCTCCTGCACTAGGCCAGAAGTCTCCCCTTAGCCCCCAGCTAGGTCCTACTCACCTCAGCTTGTGGTTACTACAGGGACTCCCCTTAGACTAGGGACAGCGTCCTGTAGAACCTAGACAAGTGAGGGTCCAGCCAGGAACCGTGACTATCCTGGCAATTGCTGTGAAGGTAATACATCCTCTGCGTTAGCAAGGATAAGAGACATTATAAAGGTGGATCACTCCATGCAGGAGCCACCCACCGTTGAGGTGGAGGCATCTTGGATCATCTCCTGGAGCAACGGATTACAAGCAAAGGTCATCTGTGCACCCGGTAGCAGGAGCACCGGGCAGGTATTATCCAAGTCAGCAAGTGCACCACCTATACACTTCATCTTAGTGGGCAGCGCTGTTCCACACGTGGGTGGGGTTGTGGGACTCTTGGGACTTTGGGTAGAAGGACTTTGGGGATACTGTGTAAGGAGGTTATAGCCCAGTTAGGGGCAAGGTTATAGCTACCAGCTAGTGGCAGAGGGTGGCATATATATCGTTGTACATACTGATGATGTTGCACTGTGAAAGTATGATAATCTGTGTTGTGTTGCTATACAATGTGATGTGCTGTGATGTGATTGTGTTATTTGCTCGTTCAGCAAACCTTTTAGCCATAACCCTGGTGTATGTGGTTTCTGGGTGGGTTCCTATGCTAGGCCTATTCTACATTCCAATAGAATCCTACATAGGTGGAGGCGCTGACCGACGAGAACGTTCCAGAGATTCACCCCAGGCTCTCACTAGCGGAGGCTCAGGCCTCCTGTGAGCCTGACAGGTATAACGCACCACACCAGGTAACATTAGGTTCCCCGCACACACACACTATATGCGATTGGGTGGGGGGGGGGAATACCCGTTACATATGTTATTGTAACAGTGCTTCCCCCACCCTCTGGGCCATTACTAAACGTGTGGAGCATAATACCTGCTGGTAACAGGAGGGCTGAGCTGCCCGCCGGTGGTAGTGGGGACACAGGATCAGGTTTCTGGGGTACATTACCCACATGGTTCTCTAGCAGTGCAGAGCCTCCATTTGCTGTCGGCTCCAGATAGGTGAAGATGATCTCCTGCAGTAGAACTATCACCTCTCACCCCACTAAGATTACACACTAGGTGGGAGTGTAACAACATGAACGGTTTATTCTCTCGGTCTGTGCAGTACAGGAACAAAAGAAGAGATAACCTGGGGCGCTCCCTCCAAAAACTAAAGTGATACAAAATACCAGTTGACCATCCTAGCCCAACCACAATGGTCTTGCTTGCTGCTCAACCCTGAACGAGGGTGTTCCCACGATCCTCGTGGTGTAGATATGTGGAAGAAAGAGAATAGGGGGGCGCAATACTTGTTACAGGGAATCTGAAGATATCCCTATCACACAACAGACAGCCCACAATGGGTGGTGGAGGGAATAAATATAAATATATCACAGTGTACTCACACGGCCAAGTGTGCTACCAGACAGAGGTAATGGTATCTTTCACGGCTGCCGTCTATCATCCAAGAACTTTCCTTTCTGGAGCTCAGCGGTCTGATGCCAAACCCTCGTCTGTGTCCTACCACGAATCTTCCCCCGCTCACACGATGGTTAATACGGATGTAAGGGTGACACCACACAACGTTGTATAAAGGTGTAATTTATTAGTAAAAAGTGAGCAGCAGTACACTCACATATAAGACCGCTCCGGTACACGCAGCAAGCTCCCGTGTCACGAACCTGACGAAGCAATACGTTGCAAAACGCGTAGTTCAAGTGGGTCCCTGGAGTTTGCATCATCTGACCACTATCGGCTACCGTAGTCAGTTTGAGCGCCCTGCTGGGGTCCTGAGCACCAGACGCGGGGCAACGGAAGATACTGCACCGTGACTTATCTGATTGGATCACATGGGTATATATACTAATGATGAACAATTACTATCCATCCCCTGATGAAATCACTTGTGTGAAGAAACGCATAGGGTGAATTGCTAAGTGAGAGCAAGCAAACACCATACCTCTGCATTTGGGACTCAAAGACGCCGATACTGACAGCTTACTCCCCACGGCTCCTGCTTTGGTTTACCCGGTCTGGCACCCGTTACATGTGCAGATAGTTTCCGGAAGACACTAAGAGAAGTGACACGGTACCTGAGTTCCTGCTGGACGGTGGCTCAGAGGGGTTCTGATCATGTTCAGATCCTGTGCAGTGGAGAGGCGTGTGAGCAGAGCAGCAGAGTTCCTGTGTTTGGTGCATGAGTATTACTCATAACTCGCTCTTTTATTCATGTGGTTTGTGCGTTTTAAATTGTTGGACTCTTTTTTGTTATATTAAATGACAATATTATACATATTGCACTAGGATCGGGCGCTTTCTTTTTTTTTTTGTCTTCATAGATCTACTGGGAGGTCGTTGGTTCCACGTAGAAGGCTGCCAGTATCCTGCAAAGAGTGCTATTTTGGATTTGAGTATATTTTTTCATTCATCCACCTATGTTTTTTATTTATATTGATTTTTTCCAACATTTTTCTACCACAGCTACTTTTGTTTAATTTAACTATAGATACTAGCATTTTTTATTGTTTAGGATATAAATATTCATTTATAAAATTGTTCATCATTTTGTTATGCTTTTAGAGATATCTCTTTGCCATATAATAGAATATGGGCATCTATATAATTTTTCATACATGTACATTTATAAGGTCATATAGATTCCAACCCTCCACAGCAAAGCATATAGCAAATGGAAATATAACTGTATGCTCATTTGCATATCTTAGGCAGGTCTGCAACCCCGCCTTTCACCATTATCACCCAGCACACAGCACTTCCACTGCAGCAAGGGATTCTGGGAAATGACATGCAAATGAGCACACCGTGTACACACACCAATAACAGAAAAAAACTAGGAGTGTGCCTAGGTCATGTCAATCTCATATCAATATTGTATTATTAAATCTACAGTATTAATTATAGATGGTAACTAAATAGAAGGTCTATTAACCCTGTGAGAGGTATACCAAGCTGGAAACAGAACTATGGGTAGCTATAATTATTAAAACAGGGCATAAAATGAAATAAATCTACTGCTATGTCAATAAACTTCAATACATAACACATTCAATACATAGTAAAAGAAAAATGTTCAGAAAACTTAGCATATTCTAGCCAAATGTGGATTAATGTATCCATTTTTTAATTTTTAACATGTTTGTATAAATTAAACTAATGTATTGTATATTGTTTATGTTAAAACAATTTTTATTGTAATGGTATCTGCACCCTTCAATATGTTATTTCACTCTACTTAAAATCATCCCCCAAAGTCAAGGATATATTTGATTGGTATTTAGCATCAATTACCAGCCTTGTGCTACATTCTTTTCCATTGGCCAATGGGACTATTTAAGTATAATCAGGATTGGGTAGCGTCATCCTGATGAAATCAGCGTTTAGCTGAACAAACGCGTAGGGTTGCTACTTTTAGCCTACATCATCACAACCACTCACAACTTTGGACAAGGAGGTTGCCAGCTGATCCGGACGAGAAGCCTGGAGGTGGAACTAATCTTCAAGCGCTTGGATTGCCAGAGGACTCGATTTGGAGGGAGGCAGAGTCAGCGGAGTTCCCCAGGAGATACACATAACAGCTGATCCGGTGGAGCCACGTCCTTGGAGCATGAATTTACTCATACACTGCCTGATTTAATCGGATGTTTGCGAGTGTGCCTTTGTTACTTGTTCAGGAAAATAAACCTCCCCATTGGTTTCACACTAGTAGCGGGTGCTTTTTCTTTTTGTTTTTCATATATATATAGATATATAGATCTATATACAGCTCAACCCCGTTATAGCGCGATCCGCTACAACGCGGACCCACATATAACGCGGGCTGAGCGTGGCTCCCGATTTAGAACATCTCCCAAAAAATTATTTATTTATTTATTTTTACATTTTTTTTAATTCTGTCTGAGCACACACACACTTTCAGTTATGTAGGAATAAAGAGGCGGGGGAAAAAAACTGCTCAAATACTCGATTTCAATGGGGGGTATGTGTACTAGAGACGGTGCTTAGCTCCATAAATATGTACATACAAAAAACAGAAGAAAAAGAAGGAAGCATAAGAGCACTCACCACCTCCCACAAAAAATTATACTAATCAAATATAACATCACAATGCATTGTTGTTGAAAGCTATAAAAACAATATTTTCTCAACCCAGGGGGAGCATGTGGGAGAAAATACAACAAGAAAACACACTAAGTGCAGACTGAAATGTACAGGTGTGAGATGATTGTGATGCTTGGCCTCTAAGTGCTGCCTACTCACAGGATGTAGGTAGGATATATATAGTGGCGTGATCAGTAGAATCTGGTGGGTCCCTCTGAGTAGACAGGGGAGGTAGCTGGAACTGGGGTGTCATTAGCAGGTGTACATGGAAAGATAAAAACAGACCTCCATGGTGCAGATCAATGGTATACAAAAAACTTTATGAAAGGATATAAAATGTGCACTCACAATATTTAAAAACAATATCAGCGTTTTTCACTATATAAGTGATGGGAGGGTAGGGATGGTTGCCTCAGCTCACCGCACCGCCGATATCCTGGATAGTTCTCCGCAGGCTCTCTGCTACACCCAGGCAGTGTGGGGATCTCCAGCTGCGGTCTCTCCGGTGCGTCGCGTCACTTCCGGTCTGCACGATCAGCTCCGTCGCGTCACTTCCGGTTCGGCGGTTGATTGACAGTTCGCGGGCACCAATCCTCTCACCTCCTGGGCGGGTCCACTCTACGCGTTTCGCCAATGGAATGGCTGGCTTTGTCAGGAGTATGGACCCCCCCCTTCCAGTGTTGCTTTATATACCCTATACAATTGCTAGTTTAATTAACCTCTGCAGTACTGGTATAAAGTCTAAGACATGGTTAGATGTATTCACAAATTCATGGTAAAAACAGGGTAGAGTGGGGAGATCTGAAACACCTTTCCAATCAATTAATTATCATTTTGATTAATTAATAAATTTAGGTGTAGGTAGTGGGGGGAGAAAAACGAATAAACAAAAAGTAGCCGTTGATTCGTTTTGCTACTTTTTGTTTATTCGTTTTTCTCCCCCCACTACCTACAGCCTAAATTTATTAATTAATCAAAATGATAATTAATTGATTGGAGAGGTGTTTCACTTAGAGGCAAAGCATCACAATCATCTCACACCTGTACATTTCAGTCTGCACTTAGTGTGTTTTCTTGTTGTGTTTTCTCCCACATGCTCCCCCTGGGTTGAGAAAATATCGTTTGATCTTCTGAGACCAGCCAAGACAGTCCCTTCCAGAGGGTCTGAGCAGGGGGTTACAACTTATATTATACTTTCACTATTGCACTATTTGAGTCACGATTTTCTTTGATATCACTATTTATGTGTTACATATATTCACTGTAATTTAAGTGATCACTAGCACCTAATTAGCGCCAGTTTTTTTCACCAATCACGTTGTTACATTTAGCTATAAAAACAATACAATACATATAATTAAATTGCTACATACACCCTCACTCACTCACACACTCATGCACACACACCTACCCCCCCCCTCGCGCTGATCTGTCAGGGCAAGCTGGGAGACTTATCCCAGCTCTCCCCCTCCGTCAGACGCGGAACCCCTGATTGCGGCGGCCTTTTTGTTTTGTGATCGGATGCCACTCTGAAGCCAACAATGACCTTGAGAGATCTGCAAAGTTCTGTGTCTGGGATGGGAGTCAGTGTTCACACATCAACAATAAGCCGGCCTTACACAAAGCCATTACTCAAAAAGAATCTTAAATCACGTATGGAGTTTGCGGAAAAGCATATAGATGATACTGTAGAAATGTGGAAAAAATGTTTGTGGTCAGACGAGACAAAAATATATATTTTTTGGTCTAAATTCCAAGCGTTACGTCTGGCGCAAGCCCAATACTGCACATCACCCAGTCAACACCACCCCAACAGTCAAGCATGGTGGTTGCAACATCATGTTATGGGTATACTTATCTTCAGCAGGGACTGGAAAGCTGGTCAGAATAGGGGAGAGAATGGATGGTGCAAAGTACATGCGAATCCTTGAGGAAAACCTGTTTGAGTCAGCCAAGACTCTTAAACTGGGGAGGAAATTCACATTTCAGCAGGACAATGACCCAAAGCACAAAGCCATACTGAAGTGGTTGAACAAGAAGATCATTAATGTTCTTGAGTGGCCCAGTCAAAGTCCTCATTTGAATCCAATCGAACTTTTATGGTGAGACTTGAAGATCGCCGTCCATCGATGATCCCCAACAAACTTAACCAGTGAAGAATGGGCAAAAAGGTCACCATCCTACTGTGCAAAGCTAGTAGAGACCTATCCAAAAAGTCACAGCTGTACTTGTTGCAAAAGCTGCTTCTACGAAGTACTGACTGAAGGGGGTTATAACAGGGTGGATCCCCTGTCAGATAGGGAGCACAGGAAATCCTGTTTACATAGCCTGATACAGCACAGAGGAGGTTAATTCTAAAGCAGGGGGCCTTAAATGATCTCTGCTGCCTCATTAGCAGACTTTCAAAGCCCTGCATTAGTGACTGCACAGCTCTCTCTCTGGTCCAAGAAGCTGAGTGCGCCTTGACCGCACAAGAGAGACCACGCGGCACAACAGTCAGACCCCTTGGGCCACTGTGGATCATATCTGGCCTTGGACTTCCCAACCCCTATACCTGCAGGAGGAAGCCTTAGAGCAGGCCTGCACAACTCCAGTCCTCGAGGGCCGCAAACAGTTCAGGTTTTCAGTATATCCCTACTTCAGCACATCTGTCTCAATTAGTGGCTCAGTATGACTGAGTGTATTTTTTGGGATTGAATTTTCCATTGTATTGTATATTTCATTTTTATATCTTTTTATTCATTTTTTATATACATACATTTTTTGGTGTTGTTTTTTATCCATATATTTTTATTTTTTCATACTTATGTTATTTATTCATTGGTTGCAGTTATCTCACAGCTTACAAGGATTGTGTCAAGGGTTTTGGAAGGCGGCCCAAGCAGTACACGTGTGGTACTAGGAGTAGATTTTTTTGTTGGGCGAGTAGATATTTTGGTGATTTGTCGACCACTGTATATATATATATATATACTGTATATATATATATATATATATATATGGCACCTTTTCCCCCACCCTAAGTGAGATCATGCAGCTACCGGTGTATTCTGGTGCGGTGCATACCTGTCAGGTTGAACAGAAGGCCCTGAGAACTCCGCAATGGTATGGGGAGGTATCAGGACAGGCTCACAATAACGATTATCCATAGCGCAGCGCCTCCAGCCGGGGAGGATCCTGGTGCAGCCAGGATGGTCCACACTGGCAACTCAGATAGTGGCCCAGTCAAGTAGCCACAACATCTAGGTTCAACTGTGTCTTTATTGGCATCATTCTGGCTACAGCATAGATGTTCCCTGGAGCAAACCCACCGGGCTTGAGGCCTTGCAGGCCCCTCCTCAACTCCCCTTACCGCCTGATGGAATAAGGGGTAAACGCATCCACTCCCCTGGGGGAGGGAAGAGAGACTCGCTTCTGGGAGAGTGTCAGTTTATGTACCCCAGGGGAAGGGGCTTGTAACCCTGCCCCATAACGGGGCAATACTGATAGACATCAGATAGGCGACAGATAGGCGACAGATAGGCGATACTGATAGGCATCACATCACGGGCATTTGACCCAGCCAGTATCATCCCCAGGGATGACACTCTCTGGTTGTTGTTAGGCCCGCCCCTGGATACAGCAATAGTTACGGTTGCCAGGTGCCTTGTCCAAAAATACTGGACACAATACTGGACCCCCACGCCACCCGAATACATATAAAAAATACCCCCAGGCCCCTCGAATACATATAAAAAATACCCCCACCTCCCCAAAACATATAAAATATACCCCCACCTCCCCCCATCATCATCTCAGCTCATCCTGGACCCCCATCATCATCACCACAGCTCATCCTGGCCCCCCATCATCATCTCAGCTCATCCTGGCCCCCCATCATCTCAGCTCATCCTGTCCCCCCATCATCACCACAGCTCATCCTGGCCCCCCATCATCATCACCACAGCTCCTCCTGGCCCCCCATCATCATCACCACAGCTCATCCTGGCCCCCCATCATCACATAGCTCATAGCTCGCCTGGCCCCCATCATCATCACCACAGCTCATCCTGGCCCCCCATCACCTCACTTCATACTGGCTCACCCCCCCCCCCCCCAATTGTGTCCATATCCTATTTCCAGGATGGACGCTGACTTCTTTGGGCCGCTAAGGTGTGGGCTCCGCCCCTGCTGTCCTCTGATTGACTCTGCTCCTCCAATGAGGGACAGGCTGCACAGACACTCATGAGTGCTCTTGACTGTGCCCGGCCACTGTCCGTGGCCCGCCCCCGCCTCCAGTCTCAGTACCAATCCAGGCCAGCACTTCCAGCCGCGCCTGCCGTCGTGCCGCCCTCATGCTAGCGCTGCCAGCCCGCCCCCGCCCCCATTCTCAGTACCAGGCCAGCACTTCCAGCCACGCCTGCCATCGTGCCGCCCTCGCGCTGCCAGCCCGCCCCCGCCTCCAGTCTCAGTACCAGGCCAGCACTTCCAGCCGCGCCTGCCATCGTGCCGCCCTCGCGCTGCCAGCCCGCCCCCGCCTCCAGTCTCAGGCCAGCACTTCCAGCCACGCCTGCCATCGTGCTGCCCTCATGCTCGCGCTGCCAGCCCGCCCCCAGTCTCAGTACCAGGCCAGCACTTCCAGCCACGCCTGCCATCGTGCTGCCCTCATGCTCGCGCTGCCAGCCCTCTGCCGCCGCGAAAATGGTAATACTGGACACGTTACCTCCGATTTTAAACCAGACAGGCATCGGAATTACCGGCCTGACCGGACACCTTGCAACCCTAGCAATAGTGTATCCAGGCTGCAACACAAGCTGGGCCTCCATGAGAGAGCTTATCACCCACATTGCCTGTGCCTAACAGGATTTATACTGCTAGGGCCAAAGGAAAGATAATAGCCAGAGGCCTAGGCTACATATATATATATATATGTGATTTGATTCAAAATCTTAGCCCTCCTTCCCAAAAGTCCCTCCTACAACTGTGCCACCTTTTTCAGGTACACAAGTTCTCTGTGCCCATAACCAGCCTTATCTCCCAGGCTGCAGGTCACTACTCAGCACTATAACACTTTGCAGACTAAAAGTGCATTTTTCAAAGCGGTTGATCCACCGCCCTCCTAATTAGTTTGCATTGTACGTCCTCAGAAGCCCGGGCCCTCTCTCCCTACTGGGACTTTTGTGCCCTCCTTCACCTATCTCTTTATAGTGTACGCGTCTGGAAGCAGGGATCTGTTGACCTATTGTACTATTGTTGATAAATGGATGTTAATCGTCGGTTTGTTATGCTAGTTTTTGTCTTTAGCCCTCATTGTCCGGCACTGCGAAATGTGACACGTTATAAATAAATGATAATAGTAAAAAAAAATCTTGTATTAAAATTGCTGCCTTCAGAATACATTTTTAATACATCACACCTCTAAATAATATTACAATTTGTTGTATTTCAATTTGGCTTAAATTAAACCTCATAACTTTTTTTTAATATTATTATCATTACAACATTTTGTTATTGCTTAAAAAAATTATACTCAATATGTAAAAAATATATATATATTTCATCCCCCAAAACTATTTTTAATTATTAAATTGTGGTATAAGGGGTGGGGTACAGAAATAAAAAAAAAAAATGGGGAGGGAAGTGAATAACGTAACATCGTAAAGAAAGAACAATATAATAATAACGCGTAGAAGCGGAGGGCAGACAAGAGAAATCATGTTAAATTATTCAAAACAGTAGATATCAACTAGACAGTATCTCTGAGACCTTAGAGGACCTGCCTCTGTTTTTTATTATTATCATTAGGCACGTGTATCTTGCAGGGATGAGGTACCCTCCGGGAAGGCTCTAACCCAAGGGAACCAGGTGTTTCCAAACTTGCCATGGAGTTGTTAATACAGTATTGCAGTGAGTTTTTCCATTTCTAAAACGTGTCTTACTTTTTCTAGAAGATTTCATGCGATGGGATATGTGTCGGCTTCCATTGAAGCGCTACTGTACATCTTGCAGCTGGTAGATGTGTGATTAATTTATTAGTGCCAAAGGACACGTCTGGGACTGGTTTTCCCCAAACCACTATTACTGGATCTAGCGGAATATCAATCCCCGGTGTTTGAGAAATCTGTCTTTAAATTGTTCCCCAAAAAGGGGTGTCTTCCAGGCATGTCCATAACATGTGATGTAGTGTGCCTTGTATCCGCAATTGTTCCACAAAATGAACAGTAACATACACATAACCGTAAAACTGCCCCTGTGGGTCTCCCGGAGAGTGCAGGACTTCGTCTTAACCCCTAGGGAATGGGGGAAACTTCCTGTATATTCCTTATGCCTAGACCAGGGGTCTGCAGCCTTAAAAAAAAAATATTTCTCAAATATTCCGAGAGCCGCAACACATGTATGACTATTACACCCCCCAAACACATACATATACTGTACACACCAATAGATATATATTGTATAAGCATTAACATACGACAACATTTGTGGGGCAAAAAAAAATGCATCTCACAATAATAAGTCCCTTTATTTAGTTTTTTTTATACATACATATACTACCCTCCCACAAAAAAACATACACAAACCCCTCCCCAAATACACACACACACACACACACTACCCCCCCACAAATACACACATAATAAATATATATATATACGCCAATAGAAATATTGGGGCCCGGGTCAAATAAAATGACCAGCCCCCCCCCCCTGATTAATCCCCCCATCTTCCCCTTCTAATCCCCACATCTCACCCGTCCACCCCTCATTAATCTCCACACCGCACGGCATATTGTATGTTCCTTAGGGGTGGGAGAACAAGATATGGTAAGAGACAGAGGGGTGAGGAAGGAGAGGAGAAGGGGGGGAGAAAGAGAGTGGGGGAAGGAGAGAGTGGGGGAAGGAGAGAGAGGGGGAAGGAAAGAGAGAGAGGGGGAAGGAAAGAGCGAGAGGGAAGGGGGAGAGGGGAAGGAGAGAGGGGTGGTCCCCAAGGGAGCGGCGTTCCCACCAGCGGCGGTCCCCACCAGCAGCGGTCCCCACCAGCGGCGGTCCCCACCAGCAGCGGTCCCCACCAGCGGCGGGAGCGGGGAAGGCGGGAGCCTCGGCAGTGAGCAGAGGTGAATGGGGAGCGCGCCGAGAGCGGCGTGACTCCCCGATCCTTACAGTACCCTCCCCTTCAAGAGCGACCTCTGGGCAACAGCTGGGGGTCGGCAACCTGTAGAGAGACGCAAGTAGGAGCGGAAAGAGCCTTGTGCGGCTCTGGGGTCACAGGTTGCCGACACCTGGCCTAGGGTATACAGAAGGGGTAGGGTAAAAAAAGGGGGTGGGGTAAAGAAGTGGGATCCCAAACAAAAACTAGAACACCCCCAAAATAACAATGCGGCTTGTAGAGCTCCCCCAAGTCCTCCTCCTCTCCGGGACAGGGTGTTGGGATGGTAGCCAGCACCGATGTAACCTAAAGCGAGATCAACAGACCTCCCTTGTGCCCCGGCCGGGGGTAATGCAAAGGCCTTCGGACTTTCTTAATGGTGAAGTTCTTTCAAAGTGAACTTCTTCTCCTTTGTGCAGATTTTCTGTGGCACTGAGGTGCTCAGTCGCCCGGGTCCTTCTTGGTTTCCGCGGAGTCCTTGCTTCTGCTTTCCCTCTGCGGTTTCGTCTGTGACCAGATAGGTGAAAGCGCTGTTTCCTCCGGTGCTCTGTTTGGCGGTGGTGAAATTGTTCCTTCTTCTGGAGTTTTTGCCATTGGTCCAATATGCCATATTACCAGTTTGAATGGGAATCCCCACTTGTGTTTAATTTGGTGGTCCCTCAGTTTCATTGTGACTGCTTGCAATTCCTTTTTGTTAAGGTAGAGGGGGAGAGATCGTTGAATATTTGAATCCGTTGCCCTTCAAATTCTATCCAGTGTTTTGACCTGCAGACTGACATAATAGCCACCTTGACTGTATAGTAGTGAGTCTGCAATATAACATCCCTCATTGTGTTAGGGTCAGCCTATCTCTACCCTAAATTCCTATACACCCTGTCCAGCAACAGCATTTCTTCAGGGGTATTGGGAAGCAGGGCCTATGCACAAGTTTCTCCAGCACTTCTAGAAGAACAGTCTCCGGGACATTCCTTAATCTCAGATTATTTTGTCCGGCTCTCTTTACTTTACCTTCTAGCGCTTCTGTTAGGGTGCTCACTTGTGCTTTTAAGACTACTATTTCCTGATCAGTCTCATTCTGGGCTGAGATGAGTTCATCCACCACTCCCTGTAGACAGTTAGTTCCTTCTCCCAGACCATGCATGTCCTGTTTTAGCTCAGCCACTTGCGTTATTCATTTCTATCTGTATTTTCTGTACCACATTCTTTAATAAATTGTCCAAATCACCTTTGGTTGTGTGTAGTGAGGGGTCATCTGCCACCGCTTCCGAGGGGGGCCGCGTGGCGCCGCCATCTTTAACTGTCTACCCATGCAAAGTCTAGAGCTTGGTTATTAAGGCTTTATTATGCCCGGGATCGGAGGAGCTTCTCAGATACGTGGCTATTTTGCCCGAGTGCCGAGCAGGCACGCTGAAATTTTTTAGTTTTCTCCCGAATTAAAAAAAATATATCTACGTCTCATTTTTTTTGCCCAGGGGTTTCACTTACAAAAAAGTGCAGAAGTGATTCATTTATGTTTATAAAATTCAGAAATGCACTGTTGAATTGGTAAACAAAAACCCTATGCAATGATGTGTAGTTCTAATTGTGTGGCAAGAAACAAATCCAGATCGAAAACAGTGTTGGACATAGTAACAAAAAAGCATTTATTTGCACAAAGACAACTTTCTTACAGATTTTGTTTTACAAAAATGCAGCCGGCCACCATTCATCTATTATCTCTGCGCATGACCTGTGGCAGTTCTGTAAGTAGGACTCCGGTTTTAACCTTTTTAATCCATATCTGCCAGTCTTTTATTGTGTGTATTAAATTTTCTAAGCCCATCTTGCTTACTGGCATCTACCGCCCCCCTAAAGCCCCTCTACAATCCTTGACTGATATCACCCAATTTCTTGCCTCCATTTCCTCTCTGAATGAGAAGAGTGAGCTGCTAGTTCTAGGGGATTTCAACTTCAATTGGCTTGACCCTAAAAACCACAAAATCCAGATACAACTCAAGTCACTTAACCTATCATAACTCATTTCCCAACCCACACGGATAAATCTGAAATCGCATAACCATTCCTTGCTAGACTGGATTCTCTCCTCACACCCCAGCAGAATCCAATCCTCTGGCATCCTTCCTGACATTTTCAGTGACCATGCAATAGTGTACTGTGTAAGGAAAATTAAACCGCCCCATTCAAGCCCTAAAGTTCTCCTCACTAGAACATTTAAAAACTTTAACCCACAACAGTTTCTGGATGACCTTACCAACTGCCCATGGCACAGAATCGATTTAATTCCCGACCCTGATTCTGCGCTCGACTATTTCCAATCCGAGTTCTTAAAACTCTGCGATACCCATGCTCCACTACGCAAAATAAGGGTACGGGGGGCCCACCTTCCATGGGTTACACCTGACCTTATAGCACTCTACCAGTTCAGGGATGCCTTGTGGAAAAGCTACAAAGTAACTGGCACTACCAAGGATCTCAATCACTACAGATGCCTGCGGAACGTGTGCACAAGGCAAACAAGGTATGCAAAAGCACAATATTACTCTGACAATCTCCACCAAAATACATCAAACCCAGCTAACTTCTGGAACGTTATCAACAATATATTCCAGGCTCCTAACCATCAACAACCAAGTAATATCACTAAGGGGGATATTACTCTGACAAACCCCACTGACATTGCAAATGCATTCAATGATTACTTTGTGGGGTGTGCCACTAACTTATTAGCGAAACGCAGCACAAACCCCAAACCTGAATCTCATCCTGGGAGTACCCCTATAGTCCCACCCCCTCCCAACACTGCCCACAATTTTCAATTTAGCCCAGTATCTGAAGAGGAGATTACACAAGCGCTCCTCAAACTAAAACTAAGCAGCCAATGTGGACCCGACTTACTACAATCTAGGTTCCTACGACTTGGTGCCCCAGCCATTGCCAAACCAATTGCGTCCATAGTCAACTCTATCCTGTCTGCAGGCCATATCCCTAAGACCTGGAAAACTGCCAGAGTTGTCCCAATCTTCAAAAGCGGGGACAAAAACACTGTCTCAAACTACAGGCCAATCTCACTTCTCCCAATTCTATCCAAAGTTATGGAAAAATGTGTCCACTCCCAATTAAGCGATTTCTACACCAAGACAAATTTCCCTAGCCAATTCCAGTCTGGGTTTCGTCCCAAACACTCCACCGTAACTACCCTGCTAAAAGTTTGCAATGAAATCCAGTGTGGAATGGAACGGGGACAACTCACTGGTGCAGTATTCCTAGATTTTGCAAAGGCTTTTGACACAGTTGATCATGTTATCCTGCTTAACAAACTCCAGAGCTCTGGAATAGGGAAACATGCTTTAAACTGGTTTAAGTCCTACCTATCAGGAAGATCCCAACATGTGTCCATCTCCGGCTCTAACTCCAACCCCCTGGATATCACCTGTGGTGTCCCGCAAGGCTCTGTTCTGGGGCCCCTACTCTTCTCAGTGTTCATTAATGATCTTCCCACAGCTTGTAAGGAAGCCTCAATACACATGTATGCAGATGACACAATCCTGTATGCACACAGCCATAGCCTCTCTGACCTTCAACACATACTTCAGTCTGACTTTTTGAGACTCGAAAACTGGATTTCCCAAAACAAACTGTTTTTAAACACTGACAAGACTGTTACAATGGTATTTGGGACCAAGACTAAATTTGTAAAGCTTCCAGTGACTGAGCTCCTGATTAGAACCAACGCTAACACCACCCTAACACCAGTCACTAGTTTTGGGGATAAGCGTTCTCTCTGCGGGGGATAAGCGTTCTCTCTGCGGGGGATAAGCGTTCTCTCTGCGGGGGATAAGCGTTCTCTCTGCAGGGGATAAGCGTTCTCTCTGCAGGGGATAAGCGTTCTCTCTGCAGGGGATAAGCGTTCTCTCTGCAGGGGATAAGCGTTCGCTCTGCAGGGGATAAGCGTTCGCTCTGCAGGGGATAATCGGCTGCTCTGCAGGGGATAAGCGTTCGCTCTGGCTGTCACATTAAGGGTCTCAGCCCTTACTGTTTCCACACTTGGTCACCTTTGGTATTCGTACCCTCAGTGCCGTGTCCCTATTCACGATACTCCGTTGACCGCTATGCTAGGCGCAGGATCCCAACAAGTCAGGTTTTCTGGATATCCATGCTTCAGCACTGGTGGTGAGGTCGAAGACTGAGTCACCTGCGCTGAAGCATGGATATCCTGAAAACCTGACCTGTGGGGGGGTCTTGAGAACTGGAGTTAGCTACCCCTTAGATAATACAAATAAACTGCATGTTTTCCCTTTCCCGTTCTCTCCTTCCACTTCTTTTCCATCCCTTCCTATTCTGTAACAATACGTACAAAGATGGGTGTTTGCTATTGAACTTGCATTACGGGAGCACCGGCGCACTGGCTGAAGTATAGTAGCGGGCGTGATAGGCGAATGCTGAACATTGGGCCTTGTCTTTCAGCAAAGTGTGGGATGCCGTCACCGGAGATGAGGTGCTGACCCTGGCTCACAAGCACATTGTGAAAAGTGTGGATTTCACGGAGGTAAGTCAACGTGCACCTTAAAGCGACAACCCCCCTTACCTGGTTTTTGTTTAGCACTATGTGACCTGGGGTGACCCCAGGAGCGGAAGTGCATTATTTCCAGCTCCGAGGAATCTCCCGTTCCTGCGAAACTTAACAGTGAAGTTACCGTGTTTAATTAAATAAAAAATGGCTACTAGGAAATCATAAAAAAAACAAGGCGTAATGCCGATGACTTCGCAGGTGAGTATCTCTGAAAATGGTGGGAACCCGGTGCTGACAATAGTGGGGTTCTGCTTTGGGGGTGACCCCCGTCTCTCCTGGTTACAATACTAGGGAAAAAAGGGCCTGTTTGGTTCTTCCTTATACTTGCATAACTTTAAACACACAGACATCACATTTGAATAGAGTTTGATTTCTGTTCTAGGATAAGAATGTCTGTTGCTGGGGGGGATTTACTGGTTCTGAGAGTTTAGGACTGTTAATTTCTTTAGTGATACATTTGTTGTAAATTTTCAAATGAAAGGAGCTTTCCCTTTGAAAAATAACTTCTTCCCTTCCTAGGTGGGAAGCACAGGGTTTCTGGGGCTGCACCGCGTGAATTTCAGCTCCAGGGACCCCCTTCTCCCCGAAATAGTCACATCTAAAGGTGATACCGGTATCTCAAATCTGTTTAAAGGTTCCACGGCACACGAGCCAATAAGAAGCCACACGGGATGAAGCCGCAGCTTCCTATTCGCCCGCTGGACCTTTAAACGGACATTTTCCGTGCACAGCCGGGGGTGTTGTGCGATGCCATCGAACCCCTGTAAAAAACAGCCTTTTGGGCATGACTTAGACACTATGTCTTGGGCCCCCCGGACTGACAGTCCCTGTGATGTAGTGACGATGCCCTGTTGTGTATTTCAAAAGCATATTGGGAAGACAAGTGAAAACTTGTCTTGTGTGTAACTCTAAGAAGTTCCCTGTCCCCGTGTTACCGAGTCATGTTATAACACATCTATATCGTGCATAAATTAGTGTAATATTAATAGCCGCACTTATACTTATTACACAAAGAAAGATCTCTCCAGTGAAATGTCTATTATCTATCTTCATTATACAGGACAGTGTTAACCTGTTGACTGCTGGCCAAGATAAACTGTTACGCATTTATGACATGAATAAGCCAGAAGCCGGTGAGTGGTGTATTCTTTCCAACATTTTCTCGTGAAGTCGGACCAGTGTACTCCTTCAGAACATGGTCTTGTGGGTCAATCTGGTACTGAATGGTTTCTGGGCAGTGCCCACTTTTCTTGCCGTGATTGTTCTCTAGACTTGTCCATGACCAAAGCAGCGACTCCATGCAAGTTTTAAATCAGATGTGAGAATTGAAACGTTTCAGCTCCCCTTGTAATCAGGGAAATGGTTCAGCCAAGTGGTAACCTTAAAGGAGAAAGCAAAGTGCAGCTTTTACATTTTTTTTATATATAATTAGGATTGAAGCAGGGGGTCTCTGGAGCTGAACCTCATTAATTTCAGCTCGGTGACCCCCTGCTTCCCGTAATACTTGCCTCCACAGTGGGTGCCGGTATATTGATACGGATTAAAGGTCTTCGTCATGTAAGCCACATGGGATGACATCGCGGCTTCCTATTGGCTTGCAGAACGCCAGAGCTATATATTTCTTTTTTAAACCCATCCTTTGATTGCCTCTAATCTTTGCTCTTAGTTAAACTCATTGTTTAAAGGCATAGGTTAGTGATCACGTCCATGTTTCTGCGTGGCCCGTTTCTGCGTGGCCCGTTTCTGCGTGGCCCGTTTCTGCGTGGCTGCTAGAGTTGAGCAAGTTACTAATATAATTTTTTTTATTATTGCAATAGCACGAAGTTGATATTAAAATGTACAATTATCACTATTCCCACCAATCAGCCATTGAAGGTTTAGGGACAGCTACTGACTTTTTTGCTTTTCTGTCTCTGTTTAGGGTTAGGGGCCCCCCTTTAGGTTTAGGGGGGCGTAAGGGTGTTTTCTCTTAGTAGTAAAATGTACTTTTGCGTTTGTGTTAAAACGACATACCTCAAACGACATATTTTGAACATTCATTATGACAAACACCGGGTTAATGTCCTATTTCCTATTAAACAGATATTTATTACAAGAAGTTTCTTAATATTGTTCTTGTGGACATTTTTTGAGTTGCTGCCCAGTCAAAGTGCCCGTGGCCAGGGGAGAGCGCCTACGTACCCTGCGACATGTCCCTGGCAGTGCCCGTGGCCAGGGGAGAGCGCCCACGTACCCTGCGACGTGTCCCTGGCAGTGCCCGTTGCCAGGGGAGAGCGCCTACGTACCCTGCGACATGTCCCTGGCAGTGCCCGTGGCCAGGGGAGAGCGCCCACGTACCCTGCGACGTGTCCCTGGCAGTGCCCGTGACCAGGGGAGAGCGCCCACGTACCCTGCGACGTGCCCTGCGACGTGCCCGTGGTAGTGCCGGCAGTTCATGCCGCTGTTTATTCTTTTCTTAGGCCCTCAACCGAAGGGCCACGTGTGTCTCTTGTCTTTATTTGCATAGTAAAATACAAGCACAGGTTACTGTATGTGTTCTATTGTAGCTATCCTTCCGAGCACAGATATTCAGTATGGCCGGAGCCGGGGGCAGTAGGCTGAAGGCTGACCTGGTGGATGCAGGGTGTACTCTATTTATTCAATTATTCTACTGTATTTATTACTTTTGCAGATCCTCTACAAATCGGGGGTCACACCTCCGGTATCAAGAAGGCTTTATGGTACAATGACGAAAAGCAGATCCTTTCCGCAGCCGACGATAAAACCGTCCGGTAAGGAATTGTTTCCTGCAGTAATACTGAGCTTATATATCAGAATCCGCTGCATATAATACTGTACAAATAATAGGTAATGAACATGTCTCGCACAAGATCTTCTACCAACAATTGTTTAAACAATGGTTCCCCCCGAAGTACAATGGTAATTGCAGGGTCTTCCCTGCAGCGAACTCTCAATACCCCCCTTAGTGTGGATTGGATGCTACTTTTTGACATCCATGTAAATAACACTGAACTGACAAATTGATCGTGCTGCGCTCTGGGTTTGGGCTTTTACTGTTGAATGTTTCTTATTGGCTCCCCAATATTCACTTGTGGTAGCGCGTAAGCACCGAGTATTCTATAGGAAAGGATGCTATTGGGTTTGTCCCCCCCACCCCCCCAACACACGGAACTGTCCCATCTAATCGCACTAGTCGGGTAAAGTATAATAATAATAATAAGCTATAATCTATGAAGTTATAAAAAAGTGTTTAACACCCGGATTCACCGCAGGCTTGGTATCTTTGTGCCGGAGAGGCGCGTGCGACATTATGCGCGTGTTGTTCTGGCCGTGACCAAAAATGTCACCGGCGTTCCGCTATATCCTGTCCGCCGCGCACCCGACCCGCCAGATCTGCCGTTCCAACAAGTGCATGTTTAAATGTCTCGCGCGGGACTACCTAGACAGGCCGCTCCGACGCACCATCTTTAAATTTCCTGGGCGTGGCAGACGTGGCTTGTCTGGTATGGCGTACGGCGTTTAGGCACAGGAGCATCTAAGGGTCTCGTGGCGAAATGTCCCTGCGGCGAACCGGCGGAATTTTGTCGAGGTCAAACGACCACAGCGAGACGTCCTAGACCGCCTCCTTGAGGAGCAATAACTTCAACTGCGCGTTTCCTGTAACTGCTGGTCAGTCTCTCACATCGGGTCTGAAGAATTTTGGCCCATTCCTCCTTACAGAACTGCTTCAGCTCAGTGACATTTGAGGTCTTCCTTGCATGGACGGCTCGCTTCAGGTCCTGCCACAACATACGTATATATATGTATATATATATTTGTATAGTATTTTTATTGCAAGCCTTGCATACATATATTTGTCAATATTTCTTTCGTCATAACAGGTTATTTTCCACTTACAGGTTTGTAGGACTTTCATCTTTTTAGTATATATAAAGCTAAACTATTAAACTTTGGTCAAAGCATTGTTTCAATGTAACATATCTTTATCTGCAATGCAATTCCCTTCCTAGAACTTGTACAACGAATAAAAGGTAAATTCACTGAATAGTTAGTAATTAACAGCAAATCCTGCGACCGCGTTATCACCGCCACGCCACCGTCGACTTTCTCATCTCCTCCGTCCCCCCCAGTACCTAGTCTGTCTGTTTGCTATTGCCCCCTTTTTCTGTATGGTTCCCCACTCTCTGGGTCATGGTTACTAGTGTGGATCTTTTTGCCCCTGGTTTGTGTATATTGCCTTTGCATAAACTCTATTACTGCTCCTGCCTTTCTGGTGCTGTAGGTGTTTAGGGATTTCCTGCATAGGTGTATGTTGTGCAGGATATGTGTGTTCCTGTTTCCCTGAGATCTTTATTATATTCTAACTGGTGGATCTCTTCTGAGCATCCGTGAAGCGAACCAAGTGGTGTGCTGGACGTTTTCTGCACCCGCTGTTTAATTTCTTGGGATATTGTTTGAAGAAGGTATTTGCTTTCCCCTCTCTGTCTGCCAGAACATTTTGATGGGGTTTAGGTCCGGACTTTGACTAAGCCGTTCTGAAATGCCGAATTTCTTCTTCTGCAGCCAATCTTTTGTAGATCTGCTGGTATTCTTAGGCTGAGTCCCCAGTCTTCACTGTGACACGTGCGTCCGGCGGGGGGGCGGCGCGTGCACAGCGCTACACTGCGGTCTGGGGGGAGAGGGAAGGTTTGCGATGGGAGAGGGCGTGGCTGTGGGTTTGCGGGGGCGTGGCCATGACGTCCCGCGGCTGGTTCGCCCTTATTGGCTGAACCGCCGGCGGGGGCGTGGCCACGCCTCCATTGCAGATATTGAGTTCAAATTCTCGTTCCTCCCTGAAAACCTGTCGCGCACCGCTGGGGAAAGGTGCGCGACAAGGTAGGGACTGGGACCGGCCGGACTGGGGGGGGAGGGGCTTGATAGCGCACGCCGAGCCGTGCGCTGTGGCAGTGACTGGGACCGCAGCCTTAGGAACATTGTCTTGCTGCTTGACCCACTTTTGCTTCAGCTCACCAATAGATGGCCTGACATTCTCCTCTAGAATCTTCTGATACAATCCAGATTTCATGGTTGTCATGAAAAGCCGTCCAGATACCTCTGCAGCCAAGCAGCCCCCAATCATTACACTCCCACCACCATCCTTGACAGTTGGGATGAGGTTCTTCTGTTCAAACGCAGGTTTGGTTTTCGCCAAACATGACGTTTCTCATTGAAGCCAAAAATTTCTACCTTTAACGCGTCTGTCCAGAGAACATTGTTCGGTTGTGGATCATCTATTTGCTCTTTGGCGAACTTCAGATGTGCAGCAATGTTCTTTTTTAGAGAGCAGTGGTTTCCTCCTGGCTATCATTCCATGAACACCATTCTAGTTCAGTCTTTTTCTGATAGTTGAGTCATGGACACTCACATTAGCCGAGGCGAGAGTGGCCGGCAGATCCTTGGATGTTACTCTGGGGTTCTTTGTGACTTCCTGGATGATTTGCCGGTTTGTTCTTGGAAAGATTTTGGTGGGACGATTGCTCCTGGGTAGAGTGACTGTGGTCTTGAACTTTCTCCGTTTGTAGACTGTCTGACAGTGGCAATGTGAAAAGGGTTAACCCCCGCCCTTTCCCCCCGAGTCCAGTGCTGTAGAGCTGCAGGCAGTATATACAACTCAAATACTGTAGTAATAGCCTATGGTGATCTGGCTGACACACAACCCCCCCACATACCCTGATTCTTAATTACTCATTTTGTCTAATTCATACATCATTTTGTTTCAAAAGACATGGAATTGATTAATATAAACCTTATTGGATACTACAGAAAAGACTGGTTTTGATTCAAGAAGGTTATCATGGAAAAACAATGAACTTTTCATAATTATCATTGTGGTTCACAAGCTTTCTCGCCCCTGTACATAGGTTTTTTTACATAGTTGCTAAGGTAAAACCTACATTTATGTTGTGACCACTACTCTACGAAGGAAATTGCATTTATTCTCCTCAAGCTTTTCATATGTCCCCCAGAAGATCAGTGTATGTGGAGTGTTTACCTTACTGAGCCTGCTATTTCCTGATAGATACCCATGAAACTCACACACATTGCTGCACAGATGGTAATATGGTCATTTTGATGCTTCGGACAAGTTTGGCAACATACCGATATGATAATAATATTGCAATAACCTGAAATTACAATATGTCAATGTTGCATTTTTCTATTGTTCTAGTATTGCATCAATAGACATTTACCTTTTACAAACTGCTAGTAACTTGCAGCTTTAAAGAAGACGCCGTTACCAGTGTGAATGATTATCATGGCCTCTTCCGGAGGTTAGCAGCACGCCTCCCTTATCTGGAGGACCACTTTGCTTATCTTACCCCATTCCCCTAATTCCCTCCCTTACCCCCAACTCTGGTGTCTAGGTAGAAGTAAGGGTATGTTTATTTTTTAAATGGGTTTACTTAACGCATTTAGATTTGTGATCAATGTTCAAACTCAATACCTCCATACCTTCCGCACAACGCAACGTTTTATATCTTTATGGTGAGAAGTGTTTGCCCAACCCTACGTCCGACACGTTGTGTAACGTTCCCAGCGTTTACACCTAATTGCAGAATACCCTCAAACGTTGCTCTATACAAGGCCCTCTCATTGTTCATCTATGTGCTGGACATTACTGTTGCACTTGGTGGAGTAAATATTGCCTACACGGGTTTAATAAACACAGTTAAAGTGTCATACATTGAAACTGAAGTTGCTGAAATGCAGCTTAACCAAAAATAGACAGTTTTCCTCGCATCTGTCAAGTTCTTTAAGAACTAGCTTATCTGGTGTTAATTATTCTTTGACAATAACTACTTTAAAATGATCTGTATTTGTATACAATGCAGTGTGAGTTAATAGTTTAAAATACAAAGGAATGATAGAATACAGAAATACAAGCACCGGTTATGGAAAGACACAGAACTTCACACCCGACTCTCCCATCCTGTGCCGGTATTTACACCTTCACAGCTATTCTCACTCAGTACCACTGAGACTTTTATCTTGCGTAACGGACCCTCAAAAGCAACAATAAAAGGTGTTAGCTGCTGGGTTGCAAAATGTGTTTAACACAGTTGAACTTCATTGCAAACGGCCTTAAAAACACACCAACCCTCCTTGCACTGTTCCTTATGCTTTCCACTCCCTTTTATTTTAGATTGTAAGCTTCTTGGACGGGCCTTCCTTACTGATAGTATTTTTTCATTTACGGTTAATATCTTGCCACCCCATTGTGAAGCTTTGCAGATTGTTGGCACATTATAGATGATGATGATAATAGGGAGATCTGAATATCTGATCGCAACAGTCTGAATTATTCGTTTTCCCAGCCATTTTGACCTGTGTATGTTCATTGTACCCCCCCCCCCCTCACACCTTAATGTTTACAATATGTCGCGTGTTCACAGCCTTTGGGACAGAGCAAGCATGACGGAAGTGAAGACGCTAACCTTCGGGATGTCAGTGAGCGACATGGAGTATCTTCCAGATGGAGATACATTGCTTATTACCTACGGGAGAACTATTGCTCTATATAATGCAACAAGGTATGCTGTGATTATCCTCTTATTTTGTATTCAAATGCTTCAGCTAAAATGTAGTGGAAAAACCAAGCAGGAGATGGTTATTCAGCACCTGCTTGTGTGCGCTGTAAAACCGGTTTGTACTAAAATGCTAATGATCGGAATAGGATTATATAATCAGCCCCTCGGTGTTGGAAATGATCAAACCATGAAATAATATTTTCACGGTTTTAAACACTATATTGTGTAACACAGCTGGCTGCATATGATACATTAGTGCCTGGTGTTCTGGGGGCATAGGGTGGACCCGTTCCTGGACATGGGCTGCGGCAGTAAACTGGATCTATGATGTTCCCAACTGAAATGACCAAGTGTTTGCCTGTGAATGCAGTTTCTGGGACAGTGAATTTCCCAGTTTGTGAGCTTGGACACCAAGTGATGAGTGTGTCTCGGTGTTGAACGTTACCTGCAAGAAAGCACTAGTTGCAAGTACAAACTTTTAGAAATAATCACCAGTCTGATTTGAATATAAATAGTTATACAACAAAGGTTTTACATTTACATACTTTTTCTTAATTGGAAGGACATCTGTTTTTATCCATTTACAGGAAAAAGTATATATGCTTATTTAGCATTACCTATGTTAACATGGAAACGATTGTTCCTTTAATCTTCAGCAGTGCAATACATGTCATTGAGAAACACAGGAAATCACAGTAAAAACCTTATGAAATCAATTGAGCATTAATAAATGTTATCTCAAACCCCATGGAAGTTTTGTAGAAGGCCTTGTAGCTCCTATTCTGTTAATTCTGGCTATTGCACATACAAAATGACCATATGTTTATACGAGTCCCCCTAATCAGCAGGAAAAAGAGAAAGGGACGATATTTGTGTAACGTTCAATTTACTAGGTTTGTTTAGTCCTGTTTATTTGCAAGTTGTGATCTGTTATTAGACCAATATTAGTTCTTCATAGGAGAACATACTTTAAAGAAAACTAATTAGTAACATACCTAACTTTGAATGAATGGGGTTTTTGCTTTTTGACCAAGCTGAAATTGTACTTGCACGCATACCCACAAACACGCATGCCTGAATCCTGAAAATTACATGTTTCCTGAGATACTTGCCAGTAATTCCCTGCAACACACGCGATTATAGGAAGCTGCAACGGATCCAGTTGTGGATTCCTGTTGGTCCGTGAGATGCTACAGGTTGGCTGCCATTTTGTTTCCCCAGAAGGGGACTCAAACACTAATTTTTCTGGTAATATTGTGTTCCACCTCTCGAGACACCCTGCCTCCTATCCTGATACTGCTGCTTTTAACGCTCATTTTCAAGGGGCAGAGCCTCAGGAGGGGTTAGCACAACTGGAGAGGAAGTGGATTCCCCTCCTTCTGTTCATATCAGATGCCTAACTGCGATAATGTGTGCTTCCTCAAGCAATCACGTGGTGGGAAGACAAATAGCACCGAAAGAGTTAAATACTTAAACGTTATAGCCCTCTTGGCTGTTTTGCAAATTGTTTTGTGGGACTCTGACATAGAATTGCAAGAAGGTCTTGAAGATGACCACTCGCATGCTTTTTGAAGTCTTGTAGATCCTTGTCCCATATCACTGCTAAATCCATGGGCACATGGGCAAAGTAATACTGTTATACACGTAACACATTCAGAACTAGAGGAATCTTTGGGAATGACCCTGTTTTCCTTTAGTCTAGAACTGGAGAAGTCCTTTGAAGCTCCCGCACCCATCAACTCTGCATCCCTTCACCCGGAGAAAGAATGCATTGTAGCAGGCGGGGATGACTTCAAGCTGTATAAATACGACTATAGTACCGGTGAAGAACTAGGTACGTTTCTGGCGAGTTGCATTGGCTGCTGCATGACTAACTTCATATATTCCTCCCTCCCCTTATGGGGTTTTTATTGTTATACCTCCTTCCCTCTGTTTCCTCTGCCGCAATTTGGTTTAAACACCATTTGACTTAATCCAAAAGTGGAAAGAGTGTAACTTACATTTTTTGGAGGTTCCGGTATTTGCTTTCGTAGGTAAGTGTATACAGTATATACCAATTTGCACATGCGGTTAATATTTGTTTTAATGGCTTTTCATGTTGCTTTCCCCTTGGTCCGTACATTTCAAGCCTTTAATTTGTGAAATTAAAGGTCCTTGTTTGATATAATATGTAGATACGCTGTTCAAATGACTGGATAAAATCTCCAGCACAGGGAAATATCCTCACATCCTATAGAGAGAGAGCAAGGAACCGCCTCTCCTTACTTGGCTGCATCCCTTCATCTTTTTAATCAGACCGTATGTGTAGTTTATTCCCTGTGTGTTCACCAGAACTGTTTCTTCTCGTAGAATCCTACAAAGGGCACTTCGGTCCCGTTCACTGTGTGCGCTTCAGCCCGGATGGGGAGTTGTACGCTAGTGGGTCAGAAGACGGCACATTACGTCTCTGGCAGACGGCGGTGGGAAAGACGTATGGTCTTTGGAAGTGTGTACTTCCAGGTAAGGTACAGTCTTGTTCAGGGGACTGAGAGAATAACCTATATTAAGTCATGGATCCAACTACACACAGAATGTATTTTTTTAAATGATTTATATCGATTACATAATGTATGTAAATATTAACATAGACTAGAATAATACTTTATTGCTTAAAACATTGTTTAATATTTGGCACACCGTTTCACACGCACTGAATCCAGGCATGAGGTGGGATCTCGCCCCTTGGTGAAGGTCACTTCTGCTGCTCCAAAGCCTCCCGTGATCAACAGGGCGATACTTAGTGACCAAAAACAAGGAGCACAACGACGGGACTAGTAAATGTAAAAGTCATTTATATAGTCACAAAATATTAAAAACTCACATCAAGTTTAGGATACATCGGCACACCCACTTTAAGTGTATTACACGGAACGCGTAGGGGCTGTCTCGCTCTCCTCTACTACGTCACCACTGGTGCCTCCATTCGGCTGTCCTGTTAGGAGCCGGTGCCTCACTCGGCTGCTGTGCTCGTCTGTGGGACTTTCCTTGCTAGGTCGGGCCATTACCTGCCAGGCACAGCGTTTTGTTGTGATGTTTACAGCGGCTGTGCTGATATATCCTATAATTGATGTGAGTTGCGAATATTTTGCTCCTTCTCTATATAAACAACGTCTACATTTCCCAATCCCTTCGTTTCGCTCCTTGTTTTTGTTCTTTAATGTTTTATGCAAATTTGCTTTTACAAAATACTTTTCTGAGCTTATATAATGCTACCATGTTTTCCTATTTAAAGCCTTTCTGTATGCTATAGTATTCGTATTTATAGGTTGTCATACGGTAGTTTAGCTTTTTAGTTAGTAATGTTGAAAAGCTTAAAGCACTTTTACTCCTCTTTGCAGAAGAGCTTGTTTGTGAGAATTCGGACGCGATCTATAGCACGACCCCTGAGATTAAGGCCTGAACGCTGAGATACCTGTGCTAATGTCATGGAAACCATGGATGCTTGGATAAAACAAATGTCAAGAAACCGAAGCCTTCCAGAGTGGGTCCTCTACAGAAGGCAAACAGGACAGTATCTATCGGGAGTGTAAGATGGAGCACACAGTGTTACTCGTCAGGGAAACTGTATCGCAAACAAGAGGCTGCAAGTCGTACGAAGGGTTTGTCCAGCACTTCTGCCACCTGCATACTGTGTGAAGAAAAACACCTGGTTACACCTATTCTTTGCGGTTGTATTGTTTTTCCTCCCCCCTTTACGTTGAATGGGAAACCCAATGGCCTGTTTTATTAATGATCTGGAGATGGGGGGAGAAATGCTTTCCTTTTAAAGTGGGAGTATATGCTAAAGTATTTATGTTGGTCCTTTCTCCTTGTCAATGTCCAACCCTTTTCCTTTCCGTGTTGCATTATAAGCTGCTTCTCCGCATTGTCCATATTTTCAGTTGTATAAATAAAATGTCTGTAAATGTAACAGGCTGGCTTTACAGAAACGGGTTATTCCCCAGTCTCGGGCCCCAAAGGAGCAGGTGCCTCTCCCCCCCTCACCCTATGTGGGAAGCAGGGGGTGCATTAATTTCCGCTCCGGGGACCCCCTGCTCCCCGAGATACCACACAGGGGGTGCCGGTAGCAACTCCGCAGGTTTAAATGACTCTGTCACCCGGGACAACATGAAGCCGCAGGGGATGACATCACGGCTTCCTATTGGCCTGTGTAAGGTGGGACATTTATGTTACCATTTCTATAGCCCCACATAGCCCAGCCGGAGTTGCTACTGGCACCCCCTGCCGAGGCAAGTATCTTGGGAAGCAGGGGGTCCCCAGAGCTGAAATTAACACGGGTCAGCTCCAGAAACCCTGTACTTCAATCCTATAACTCAAAAAAAATAAATTATAATGCCAGCGCTACCCATTAAATTACACCATGTTCAGACAAGCCAAGGGGTGTTTGTTTTTTGTTTAACAGGAATTGAGTAGCTTACGTTATCAATTAAGGGCCCTCTTCTATATACGCTGAAGTGGCTGTTTTCAGCTGATACTAAACATTGAAGTAATGGTGGTCTTTGTGCAAATGGCAGTTTTAGCGCATGTATAATGACCCCGTAAGTTTAACTGTAAAATATCCATTCTCTCCTTCTGTTAGGAAGTTTAACTTGCATTTTAAATTCTCAAATGTATCGTGAGCTGCATGTGCAGATCGCCATCATCGCAGCCTTTGTTAATATCGGGAAGGATTCCCAATTTGCTAATGCATTGGCTTACTGTTAGGTAAGAGTTCAGTGTCACCGAAGAATGGTTATTGGGGTGAAAGCGCAGTTGTGATACTTTCACTACAAGTAGTTTCCGTGAAGACAAAGCGCGAGTTGCATGCGCGTCTCCTTATTAAATTACAGCCGCATGGAGTCCCGCAGTGAAACAGTGACATGTTCCATGGCTGCGGTGCTTCAGGACATATAAAGACCCTGCTGAAAAGGAAGAACATCTTCTTATGAACAAAAGTACTTATTTCTGCTTAAAGTCCAATAAGATTGAATGTTTTCAGCCTCTTGGTAACGTGAAACAAATGATTTTAGGTGGCAGTATTAAAGCAGCAGTCCAAGCTGCCGGTTTTAAAACTTTATTTCCTTTTAATACGTGCATCAATACAACCCACACAATGATAAGTAATTAGCAAAGTTGCCGATCGATCT
Source organism: Ascaphus truei (assembly GCA_036426205.1). Lineage (NCBI taxonomy): Eukaryota > Metazoa > Chordata > Amphibia > Anura > Ascaphidae > Ascaphus > Ascaphus truei. The sequence goes on along the minus strand of CM071571.1, from coordinate 2,052,003 downwards.
GTTCTCCTGTGATCGATCAGCAAAGATTCGGCTCGGGGGTTCACTACATGGCAGTCAGTGCAGCAGAAGAGGACCCAAGATGCAAAGTTCTGTGGGGAAGATCATGTGACCAGGCCGTCACTAGATACAAATGGTGCACTGCTAGAGAGAGGGCAGGGCTCAAAAAGGGGTGTGCCAGAGCAGTTTCAGAAGAGGAAGGGGATGTGACTTTGTGAATGGTTGCTATAGAAACAAAAAATGCTTGTTACATTATAATATATTAAAAATGTCATCCAGAGTTTTTTTTATGCTACCAGTATTTTCTCATAGTAAAAAGTAGGATATTGCTTGGTCTGCATCTCTAAGAACAAACGCTGCAACAAAAAACACTGATGCCATTCTCCCGTTCTCACTGCCTAGGACCTTTTAATGCTGCCATTTTTGTGTACAAAGTCTTCCTTATTGGGGCAAAATATACACCCTTGGGATGAATTCATATTTAGAATATTTCTGCATAAAATCTGCAAGATAGGATATGTTGGACTAGAGGGCAAAAGATTAAAATATGCTGGTTGGTTTAATATACCATTAAACAAAATTCATTAAAGTGGTCATCCCGCCTGGGACCAAAGTGATCTAATTCCAGTGACCAATGTAAGGTTCTCATCTGTGTAATTATCACTTTGTTTAAAATCGGACGTCTGTAAGTATTTATAATTGATTTGTTAAAGTTAGACTTGGGAGGGTTTGATTTCCTCTGGCTGCTCCTTTCGGTGTGATGTCACGGTACAGCCAGCGTCCCCACACCCTCCTTTATTGGTTCTCTAAGGCAGGGATGCGCAAACTGGGGGGGCAAGATTTTCCAGGGGGCACATGGCGGTTACAGAGACCCCGTGCTCTTCCCCAAGGCATTTACAGTGCCGGTGGATCGCGTCAGGCCTCTGCAACGGCCCTTGTCTGGTATAGCAAAGCTTCCCGCTGGTACTTGGTAGCACAGAGCAAGGTTTGTGCCATAACTGGAATCTGGCCTCGGAGCATGCTGGTTGGTCTGCCTGCCTCTGCGTGACGCTCTTCAAATGTTTTTGGCAAGTACTAAACATTTCTTTCTTTTCGCGTTGTCCCTCTAGATCTAGCTTTTATTTATTATTATATGGGTTGTAGTAATGGCTGCTGGAGCGCATACTGTACCGGACACAACAAGTCCTCGCTCTCCAGCTGCTTTGCAGGTGTCTCTCACTGGTGCAACCTTTGGTCACTTTTCATGCTGCTCAAGCGTCAATAATGCATTCCAGGAAGAGGGGGTTGTGTTCTCCAGCCCTGTCCCGGGACATGGAGGACACCAAGATAGACACCTCGTCTATCTAACTGCAGGGTAGCCAACTCCAGGCCTCAAGGGCCACAAACAGGTCAGGTATTAAGGATATCCCTGCTTCAGCACAGGTGGCACAGTCTTTGACTACATCACCTGTGCTGAAGCAGGGATATCCAGAACACCTGACCTGTTGGTAGCCCTTGGACTGGATTTGGCCACTCCTGCTTTAATTTCTTGCATGCTAGCAGTTTTTCCAGTGAAAATGCTCTTGGTCTGTGAGGGAAGTAGAGCTGCAATCACATTTAGGCCGAGTCCATAGACGGACAGGCCGCGCTGAGCCGTGCGGACGCTCCGCGCTGAGCCCCTGCATCCTCAATGAGGATGCCTTGAGAGGGGGCTCACGCGTATAGGTGACAGGTACGCAGAACCCCGGAATGCCTGTCACACTCACAGTGTAGTGTACACAGAACCCCGGAATGCCTGTCACACTCAGTGCAGTGTACACAGAACCCCGGAATGCCTGTCACACTCACAGTGCAGTGTACGTTAGGCATATCTTGCCTAAGTACATAATGGCCACTATATACAGTACATAGGCAAGATAAGACTAGCCAATCTGCAGTGGGTGAAAAATAAAGTTGTCTTCCAGCGCATGGTCTTATTGCTCTTTTCCTTCCGTATATGTAAAACAAAGAACACACCACAAACAAGAGGTATAATAGGCGTCGACAATCAAATTCGTATCTATAGAGAAGTAGAGAACTTAACACTTGCCTGTGTGTTCCCGTAGTGTGTGCTCCTCTATGTTCTTTCCGCTGCTGCTTTTGAGTGATTTCACTGCGCATTTAACAGGATGTTCCTAAGAAAAGTCAGCACCCTTTCTCATTACTAATCAACTGGCATGGGAGAGACAGGCTTGGGTGCTTCCTCAATAGTCCATTCCACTATCCCAGTAACTGGGGATGACCACCCCTGGTCCACACAGTTCTTGATGCTGTTGGTCTCTAGACACTGAGACCAACATAGAACCAACAGCATCAAGAACTGTGTGGACCAGGGGTGGTCATCCCCAGTTACTGGGATAGTGGAATGGACTATTGAGGAAGGAACCAAGCCTGTCTCTCCCATGCCAGTTGATTAGTAATGAGAAAGGGTGCTGACTTTTCTTAGGAACATCCTGTTAAATGCGCAGTGAAATCACTCAAAAGCAGCAGCAGAAAGAACATAGAGGAGCACACACTACGGGAACAACACACAGGCAAGTGTTAAGTTCTCTACTTCTCTATAGATAAGAATTTGATTGTCGACGCCTATTATACCTCTTGTTTGTGGCGTGTTCTTTGTTTTACATATACGGAAGGAAAAGAGCAATAAGACCACGCGCTGGAAGACAACTTTATTTTTCACAATATCATATATAAGGTGGAGTTTGAATAACCTCCTGGGACACCAGCTGCGGGACTCAAAGTAATTATTGCATTTGTCAAATAGGATTGGCACCACTCCATTATCCTTTATTGTAAATCTACAGTATGTATTCAAAATACCTAATATTTACAATGTAGAACATTTTAATATATTGTTCTGACATTAGCCCAAGTTGCCAGCGATTCATGGAAACCCATGACCATTGAGCTTCTGGAGGCTTAATATTTGCACATACGAATGTTATGCTTTTTGTGCCTTATTAGTAGAGTGTTTATGTGAACCCTGAAGGCGTTCCTTTCAGCCGCCATACGGCAAGGCGAGCAAGACGGTTACCTAGGAACCTTTGTGGGTCCCCGTGCTCCCTTCTCTACCTCTTGTTGACGCTGGGATCCAACTGCCGTCCGACCGCAAGGGGGCGCTGGAGGAGGGAACTGGGGAGTCTCCAAGGAAAGTGTGTGCCTTAACTTGCCCCGACCGGCCCTCCTCTTGCAGCGTCGCGTTATCATGGCGACCCAATGTCAAATAACGCCGCGACGTCCCATGCTGCCATGGCGCTGCGATGCTGCAGGAGGAGGGCCACTCTTCAATGCGGGACTGTAAGTAAGTACCACTTACTACTTCCACCGTAGGGGTCCCACTGCCAGCGTGCCGCCATGGGCCCCGCAAGCGATAGTGCCAGACCTGCGCATGAGTATTCACAATAGCATCACTACAATACAGATGTGTATGAGCTCATGTTTATTTGTATTCCTAGCATTAATGATGAGCTTACACAATTTCAGGCATGCAAATAAGAATGAAGATCACACCCCACATATGGATACATTATTCTTAGTGAATGGGCAGTGATTCTAAAAATTATCGCCACAATCCCATTTTTTTCATTTAAACCCAAACCCTAACACAGCAATATCGCGAATCTGGCCCTTTGAGCGGCTTCCAGTAAGTCTCTGAGGAACAGCTCAGGAATGCAACAATGTTTGGAAAAGCTGATTTCTGGTTTTTATCTGTCCCAATGTGTGATGTTGTGTGGGGGTTTTGCCTTTAGCAACACAAGGAAGACAAGAAGATCTGCAGATTACCAATCTCAAATGTTCAAGATAGAGCAATAAAGGAAATGTGTATCAAGAGTGCAGTGTATTCAGCCCAAAAGGTCATTCATATTCAGACCTTAGTTAAATACTGTATATTGAGCAAGAAACTTTTATAAACATTTCTTACATTTGATTCTGTCTTTCTGAGGTCTATAAGGTTGACATGGAGAATTATCTAATAATAATAATAAAAATTGAGGTAATACATCTAATATTTGATTATAAATATTGTCAATTCTGCATCAAGAAACTGTTTCCTTAACTCCTCCTCTATACTGTATACTCTAACCACATTGATTATATATGTTCTGTAATAAAATATCCTAAATGCATCATTCGTTAATTGAAGGGGTTTTACTTCTGTACATGCAGCATTACACGCATTTCCAGGGGCAGTCCCTGCTAAAGTTAAATAAAGGACAGTTGCATGTTTAAAAGGTGAGAGAAGCAAATTGCCATTTTTGTTTTTTTAAAGTATAACTATTTTAAAGTAATTTTCTAAACGTTTAAAAAATGTATAGTAAAATCATAATTCGCAGGGTTTGTACTATTTTTACCTAAAGTCATTTAGTGGTAAGATTTTGTCAATCTTCAAAGCTACAGATACATTTTTAATTTTGCTTTTTATAAAGTAATTATAATGCCCTTATTAGTCAAACAGATACATTTAGTTACTTTAGTTGATATGAATTATTTAAGAGGATACAAAGAGAAAGGAAACATATTTGTATGTACATTATTTATTTATTTATTTATTTATTTATAAAATGTGTTACCAGGAAGTAATACATTGAGAGTTACCGCTCGTTTTCAAGTATGTCCTGGGCACAGTTAATGACAAATAATACATGGTTACAAATACAGTTACATCAATTGTATTGTATTGTATGTCTTTATTTATATAGCGCCATAAATGTACATAGCGCTTCACAGTAGTAATACACGTGGTAATCAAATAAATAACAGATAATATAAATAACAGATCATGGGAATAAGTGCTTTAGAAATAAAAGTAACATTAAGGAAGAGGAGTCACTGCCCCGAGGAGCTTACAGTCTAATTGGTAGGTAGGGGGAACGTACAGAGACAGTAGGAGGGAGTTCTGATAAGTGCGTCTGCAGGGGGCCAAGCTTTATGTATCATGTGTTCAGAATATCCACGGTGCTATTCATATGCTTGTTTAAGCAAGTGTGTCTTAAGGTGGGTCTTAAAGGTGGATAGAGAGGGTGCTAGTCAGGTACTGAGGGGAAGGGCATTCCAGAGGTGTGGGACAGTCAGTGAAAAAGGTTTAAGGCGGGAGAGGGCTTTAGATAAAAAGGGGTATACATTATATTCAATACATTGCATGCACAGCTAGAGGAGATGTACATTATAGGCGTATGTAACAGTTACAGACCAGATTAAAGTGTGAGACAGCTTTAGTTTTGAAAGAACTTAAACTGGTGGAGGATGTGAGAGTCTCCGGTAGGTAGTTCCAGTTTTGGGGTGCACGGTAAGAGAAGGAGGAGCGGCCGGATACTTTGTTGAGCTTTGGGACCATGAACAGTCTTTTGGAGTCAGATCTCAGATGATAAGTGCTGCATGTGGTAGGGGTGAGGAGCTTGTTCAGATAGATGGGTAGCTTGCCCAGAAAGTATTTGAAGGCAAGACAGGAAAGGTGAACTTTGCGCCTCGACTCAAGTGATGACCAATCTAGTTCTTTGAGCATTTCGCAGTGATGTGTGTTGTAGTTGCATTGGAGAACAAAACGACAAATTGAATTGTAGAGGGTGTCAAGTTTGCTAAGGTGGGTTTGGGGTGCTGAGCCATATACTATGTCTCCATAGTCGATAATTGGCATTAGCATCTGCTGTGCGATACGCTTTCTGACCATCAGGCTTAGGGAGGATTTGTTCCTGTAAAGTACACCTAGTTTGGCATAGGTTTTGGATGTCAGGGTATCAATGTGCATCCCAAATGTTAAGTGGGAGTCAAACCATATGCCCAGGTATTTAAAACTAGTAACAGGAGTTAGGGTGGTGTTAGTGATGGTTCTGATCTGGAGCTCAGTCACTGTAAGCTTTAAAAATTTAGTCTTGGTCCCAAATACCATTGTTACAGTCTTGTCAGTGTTTAAAAACAGTTTGTTTTGTGAAATCCAGTTTTCGAGTCTCAAAAAGTCAGACTGAAGCATGTGTTCAAGGACAGAGAGGCTCTGGCTGTGTGCATATAGGATTGTGTCATCTGCATACATGTGTATTGAAGCTTCCTTGCAAGCTGTGGGAAGATCATTGATGAACACTGAGAAGAGTAGGGGCCCCAGAACAGAGCCTTGCGGGACGCCACAGGTGATATCCAAGGGGTTGGAGTTAGAGCCTGAGAAAGACACATGTTGGGATCTACCTGATAGGTAGGACTGAAACCAGTTTAAAGCATGCTGCCCTATTCCAGAGCTCTGGAATTTGTTAAGCAGGATAACATGATCAACTGTGTCAAAAGCCTTTGCAAAATCTAGGAATATTGCACCAGTGAGTTGACCCCGTTCCATTCCACACTGGATTTCATTGCAAACTTTTAGCAGGGTAGTTACGGTAGAGTGTTTGGGGTGAAAGCCAGATTGGAATTGGCTAGGGAAATTTGACTTGGTATAGTAATCGCTTAATTGGGAGTGGACACATTTTTCCATGACTTTGTATAGTATTGGGAGAAGAGAGGTTGGCCTGTAGTTTGAGACAGTGTTTTTGTCCCCACTTTTGAAGATTGAGACAATTCTGGCAGTTTTCCAGGTCTTAGGGATATGGCCTGCAGACAGGATAGAGTTGACTATGGAAGCAATTGGTTTGGCAATTGCTGGGGCACCAAGTCTTAGGAACCTAGATTGTAGTAAGTCAGGTCCACATTGGCTGCTTAGTTTTAATTTGAGGAGCGCTTGTGTAATCTCCTCTTTTGATACTGGGCCAAATTGAAAATTGCCGGCAGTGTTGGTGGGGGGTGGGGCTATGTGGGCACTCCCAGGATGAGATTCAGGTTTGTGGTTTGGGCTGCGTTTCGCTAATAAGTTAGTGGCACACCCCACAAAGTAATCATTGAATGCATTTGCAATGTCAGTGGGGTTTTTTCAGAGTAATATCCCCCTTAGTGATGCACAGAATGTATATCTTTACATAACACTTCACAGCAGGGCAACAGAATAATGTGAGATGTAACACATAATGGGAATAAGAATGTTAACATAACAGTAAACGTTAGGAAAAGGGGTTGGGATTTGGCAGAGGCAAAAAGGGGGTGGGATTTACTAATTAACCAACGAGAGCAGTACCTACGTTCCCCTGCTCTCAGTGCCGGTTCGCTATCTCCAGAGGAGGTAGGCACCTCTGTGAATGGGCAGACAATGACTCCAACATCACCCAGACAGCAGGACTGCCCATCCCCACCCTTCATTGTCTCTGGCCCCCCCGTGGAACCTGTCCAACCCGGGTTCCTGGGTGTGTAGCCTGGCTAATCGGGTTACCAGCCTAGCATGCTCAGGAACCAAGGAAATGCACTTGCCACACAATATACATACAATAAAGTCGCCCTACACATTACTGGGATTAACTTCCAACATCCCGGCTACATGAGCCGCAGGTGGATGGATATACAGGATGATCATGTACATCCATCAGACGGATAGGGGCCAGAGACCGGGCTTAACCTTTAATATGCTGGTCTCGGGGCCCCTACCATCACAGTCACTCTGTGTACTGCATACCTCGTCCAGGCATATTGGATTGGGAGTTTATTTAGGACCTTCCAGTGGGGCCAATTGAATTATGCTCGAGAGCTACTACTCTGAGAATTTATATTAAGCAATGCTAACTCCTCTTCCCGAATAAGAACAATCTTAGGCCATTACTTTAGGTGCTAACTATATAGGGCATGTTCCTTAACTGAAAACAATAAATGGTGACAAGACATCCTTAATACACATTAACTATACACAGACCAATTTACAGGACTCACAGTGAGGCTTCAGTCTGAACGCTGAGGAACCTGTTTCTAGAACATAGGGAAGATCTATATATACCCTTCTATCTCCATATAGTGACAACCATTTCTGCATAGTTTTCCTGCATCACCTGATGGGGAGGGGGAGTAACCTGAGTGATCCCACACAGTTAACCCATTAGGGCTGTTAACTCGTTATACTAACTAGTAGTCTCCAAAGGGGGACTACACAAATTGACCTTCTCTGTTATACGGTTCAGTTTTGTCTATTTCAAAGTCGTTTCCTTAGACTTCTGATATGATGAAATAATTCAGGATTGTGTAGCTCAGAAATGCATTATACCCCTCAGTGCTGGCAGGTTTGCACACAATGTGTTTCTGTTCCATCCGGCATGGAATAGATTTCCATCCAATGAAGAATCAGTGTGAGGTCATTGTAGCGTCGTTCACATGCATACCTTGTATCCTATTCATTCATTGGCAGAATCTTCAGTAGGTCCCAGTAGATACAGTTTGTTTTGTCTGCAAATTCCACCTTTTGACTAATGATAGATTCTCTATGTGGTTCGGTCAGAACATTGTTTCAGGTTTTTAGTGATTGCTGCAGGGCAATAAATCACATTAATCATTTTTTTAAGGCTTATGCTTTTGATAAGATAAAATGTGAATAAAGCAAAATGCAATGCCTGAATGGAGGCAGATGTCACCAACATAATAATTATTCCTCCCCCCCCCCTTTTGCCCTCTAATTGTACTTATATCGTTTTTATATTCTCTTGTATACACTTGTGTCAAATGTATTGTTCCTTTTTTAACAAATTACAATGTGTTCCTTAATTATTAAGTCTTGGTGGCAATCTGGTTGTGATAATTCCATAGTACTTGTACTGTATATTACTGCCTGGCAAACCCACAAATGCTCCACTGGGGAACAAACATTATAATAATACTTGTTAAGTATGTACAGTATGAAAGCATAAACAGAAGCAGGATTTTGCAAACAGTTTATTGATTAGAGCAGGGGTTCGCAAAATGGGGGGGGGGGTTGAGATTTTTCTGGGCATTTAAATGAAGTAACAGGGGATCGCGTCAGGCCTCTGCAACTAACTTACCGGGATTCCGAAGAGCTGCAGGGACACGTTGCCATGGCAACGCGGCGTCAAATGATGTTGCAGGGTCACGTGACATGACATGACCCTGCAGTGTCATTTGACGCTGGATGCAATGTGAGGGGGCGCGAGCAGGGGGAGAGCAGGCAGGGGGGCACAGGACAAAAAGTTTGTGCACCCCTGGATTAGATAGTTTGGGCCTATATTTTGCGTACCATAGTAAAAAGCCTGACCATATGGAAAGCCATGTTACAGATGCAACCCCACATAGACAAACAGAAAACATAACTTTTGTAAAACAAGTTAATAGTCTTATTGGTTTCCCTCATCAAATCTAACACTGCTAATAGCAAACGGCTGCTAACATATTTTTGAAAATTATTTGAAATGGATTTTTTTGAATGGGGAAGTGTTTGTCATCCTCGTCCTTATCAGAGAGCCAATAAAGACTGAAGGCCCCTGAGAGAGGGAGTTCTCACTGTGCAAAGACTTGCTGAACAGAGAGTGACATCAGGCAAAAGGGAAATCAATCAGAACAGAGGTCACCAATCCTCTCCCAAGTCTCAGCTCACCATGTTTACATAGTAACGTTAACCATGTAACCCAGCGGTTACCCCTTAAACATGTCACTGCCGGACTTCCAGGAGGTAGAGCTGTAAGATGGCTGCATTTCTCAGGGGCTCCCGTTCGGCCTACTAAGAATCCGCAGACATCGCTGGTTTTCTACAGCAAAAGTGCACATTAAAAGGCATGGCTAGGGGGTGTACCACCAGCCTGCTTTACTGAGACCATTATTGATCTGATCGGTCATGTCCCCAGAAGTCAATACTTAAAAGAAAATCTGAGGCCTGACCCTGTGCCTCAGTAGCAGTTTCAGGGAAGCACATGCTCGGGGCTTGTTACATAAGCTGTCTCTCTGTGAGCGAGGGGATCCTTATCTCCTCTATCACATCTACTGGGGGTGCTGCTGCCCGTGCTGTGGAACCTGCTACCTGAGGGCAGAGCTTTTGGTGAGCCTGGAGTAGTGTCGCTGTGGAAAGAATCCGCCTGCCAGCAGAAGCATCTTGCCTCAGAGAGATAACAATACAGACCGGCGCCTCAATGTCCAAACTGAATGAGTCCAGAGATGTGCTGCAATGTCCAAAAATGCTGATCCGGCAGAAGGACTGCAGACTCCGCAACAGCACATGTGGTTTCATACAAGGGAGATAAAAAGAAAGATCATAGCGTGACACTGCAAACTATAAACATATAACTCATACAGACATGACATACATGACAAACAACACTAACAGAAAGGCTGACAATAATGCAGAGATTTATTTAAACAATACTAAAAACAAGAGAGCTTGGGAGCGGGTCGAGGATCCAGTGTGGTAAAACTGGAATCCTACTTACAGCAAGCCAGAGGGGTACAAGCGGTGTGTATACTTAGTATACTGTGCAGTTCTTTAGTCAGCTTCGGCGCGTGGTGCTGGTGTAATGGCCGCCGGCGCTTCCTCCAGTTGTTCCTGGTCTCAGCGTCCCTGCAGGCCAAACCTCGCGAGATTCCCGTCGGCCGTGACGTCACTCGCTAGGTGGAGCTACTCGCCGCCGCTTCCTCCTGTACCGCACGTCGTTCGCTCGAGCTGTAACTGGGTGCTGTGACCTGCTCCTTGGATAGTCTCTTGTGAACAATCTCTAAAACACCCAACGCGTTTCGTGCGCATGCGCACTTCTTCAGGGAATCTTGCCTCAGAGATTACAGATTCTTACTACAATGCCTGTTTTAACGGCTAAGATGGAGGATACGCGCACGCAGGCCTGGAGGCTGCAACAATCAGGTATTACAATTGATGTTCATTATATAGAACTTTTAACCACATAGTTAATGCAAGAATGTAGACAAAATATGAGGGAATATGTTGATACTCTGAAAAGAGAAATTGCTGAATGGAGGTGTCCATTGTTTCAGCAAGAGACCATGCCTGCAAAACATGGCCAAGAACACCCACTGCCCACAGCCCAACACACTCCTGAATACCCCAGGGTGGTAATCCCTGCAAAGCGTGGCCAAGAACAGCCACTGCCCACAGCCCAACCTACCCCTGAATACCCCAGGGTGGTAATGCCTGCAAAACATGGCCAAGAACAGCCACTGCCCACAGCCCAACACACTCCTGATTACCCCAGGGTGGTAATGCTGCAGAAAGGGGCATCGATTCACAGCCTCAGGACAAGGTTTTAGAGACAGGACCTAGCAGTATGAGCATCTGGGGCTTACCTGATCTAACGGCCAGCCAGCCATTTACAGATCTAGCGGAATCACTCCCTTACCGGGCACATCCGATCAGTAAGTTTACCTTACCAGCAGCAGGCTCAGACTACGACTTCCATCCTGAGCCGCCACATATGGCCGCCGTATCGCCGCAACCCCAGCTCAGCGCTGGTCTTGTCATGTATATGTCACTGAGCCGGAAAATGATCACTTCAAAATCCCACAAGAGAAAGGTTTCTCTCTTCTTCTCCACCAGAAACTTTTACTTTTCAAAATGCCCCAGAGCTGCCCCTGAGAGGGGACGCGCTGTACCCCCGAGACGGGACGCGCTGTACCCCCGAGACGGGACGCGCTGAACCCCCGAGACGGGATGCGCTGAACCCCCGAGACGGGACGCGCTGTACCCCCGATTACCACCGGCAGCGTGTAAATGGCGGTACTTGGAGAGTCCGGACGGTGAAAAGGGATCCTGGGTAAAGCCTGGCTAGGCCCCCTCCTCCACCTGCGCCGACTTACCCCCGTCATCAGCCCAGCTACAAACTGGCAGGAAGCGTATTCCAGCTCGCGGGGCAGGAAGAATCCCGCTGGGAAGCCTGCTGGGGACAATGGCTGCAGAGCTGCACCTCCTCTGGGAAAAGGAAATCCTGTCATATTTATTCTGCCAGATCAGACTTTGCCAGCTATCGTGATACTACACCTGCAACAGCAGCTATAGGGCAGCGGGTAAGTCTATGGGGGCTGAGGGCTGACACACTTAGTGAATCTCTGCCATAGGCAGAGGATGTTCCATGTGCTAAGGCAGCGGTTCACTTTTTGGCTTGGAATATATTGACGGAACACGTATAATATTCCGGTCGGGTGTGGTAGGTTTTCAAATCAAAAAATGACAGCACCAATGCTCATAATTATTCACATAAGTAAGCTGTAGCAAAAGGAAGGAGGCAACGGACCAGCTCGTATAACCGCCTTCCCATACTCTCCTATTAGGCTGCTCCAAAAATGATTTCGCGAAAGTTCGTTAAACTTTTGTGTCAGTGGCGTGTCAGAGATAAAGTCGCACAGACTCTCATAATCTTGTGCTTCTAATCTGACTGGCCCAACTGTTGTTGCAAACGGATTTCTAACCTGAGCAGTATCATCGTTTGTCGGAGGGGAATATTCTAAGGCCTTGGACCCGCTGCGCCCAGCGGCACGGGCGGCCGCACGAGCGTTCCCCACCAGCAGGGGAATCCTCCCGAGCCGGTCCCAGTCCCCCCTCGCTGCACAGCTCACTACACGCTGTGACGCGTCAACCGCTAGGGGATTTAAGAGAATTGTAATACCAAGCGTCGACGCGTCACGTGGTGTGGCTGTGAGCCAATGAGGAGGGGAGGCTTCGGGAGGAGGGGAGGCTTCGGGGAGCGGGGAGGAGAGTGTGGAGAGAAAGCAGCGTGAGTGCCTGTCTGTGTGTGTGTGTGTGTGCCTGAGTGCATGAGTGCCTGTCTGTGTGTGTATGTGTGTGCCTGAGTGCATGAGTGCCTGTCTGTGTGTCTGTGTGTCTGTGTGTGTGTGCCTGAGTGTGTGTGTGTGCATGAGTGCCTGTCTGTGTGCCTGTGTGTCTGTGTGTGTGTGCCTGCCTGTGTGTGTGTGTGCCTGAGTGTGTGTGTGCCTGAGTGTCGGCGTGTGAGTAGGGCAGCCCGCAGCAGCTCCCTCCTGCAGCCCGGGAGCCCGAGCCCGTGGAGGGGGGGGGTAGCGGGTCCCTCCGCTTAAACCACGCCCCCCTCCTCTTAAACCACGCCCCTCCCTCCCACTCCAGCCCCGGCTCCCGCTCCCTACAGACCGCATATGGCGGTCTGTGTCTGTCAGCGCCCCGCCTGTCTGCAGTGTGGGCGCGCTGACTGAGGGAGCGGGGCCTTAGCCTAAGGGAGTGGATCGCGAGTCACGCAGGTGCTGTACAACGTCGCTGCAAATTTCCTCTTCCATAGTAGAATTCATTTCAATTAGTAAGTCACTATGTGGGGGACGTGCGTTTGACGTGGAGCTGATCAGACGCAGGAGAGTCAGGAGAGCTCTGTCCTAGTAGGCAGGATAAGGACCCATCTGACCCCCAAACACCAAAAAAAAATGGCCACAAGGGAGCTACGTTGGCGGAGCCTCCCCCTCTTCAATCTGGGGGAGAAAGGAGGAGGAAAGAAGATAAGACGACAACGGAATTGGATGCTGTGCCGCCGGAGAGATTACGCAGTGGCCATCTTGCAGTGGAGTTCTCCTTACGCAGTGGCCATCTTCGAAGCAGTGGAGTTCTCCTGTGCCGCCGGAGAGATTACGCAGTGGCCATCTTGCAGTGGAGTTCTCCTGTGCCACCGGAGAGATTACGCAGTGGCCATCTTGCAGTGGAGTTCTCCTGTGCCGCTGGAGAGATTACGCAGTGGCCATCTTGTAGTGGAGTTCTCCTGTGCTGCCGATGAGTTGGCTCCCCTCTCGGCCCCTTCCCCCCCCCACCCCTGTCGATCGGAGGGATAGCGCGGGCGCTGCACCGGTCGGCGATGCGATCAGCTGATCGCAGATGTGAAGCCTGTCAGACCGGCCAGACCGTGCTCAGCAACCCCAAAGGCGATTCCAAGATGGCCGCCGCCAGCCTTCATGAGTGAGTGAGTGAAGGAGCTCAGGGGAGATGTGGCAGGCAACGGGTATGATAGCCGCCTAGATGTGGTACTGTGCCCATTGAGGAGCCACACAAGACACACATATAACTATATACCCGTTATAATAATAAAATCTCCCAAAACTAAGATAAAGTCAAATAGAAGTACAAGGCAGCGGAGCCAAGTAAGCCGCCCAATGCAAAAAAAAAAAAGACAGCAACAGCGAAAGCACTCTCCAGATTTTTAGACGGGTGGGCGCGGGATCAAAGCACCCGAGCGTAGCTCATAAGTGAGCGCAATCTTGCTCTCCGTGAGGCTCACCTGGACAGATAAAAGAAACAGAAATGGGCGAGGGTCAGACAGAATATGCTACAAAGGCTGACCTGACGAATCTAGCAACTAAAGAAGACATAAAAAAACTGTTAACGGACTTAACCCTAATGTTTAAAACTGAGCTGGCTGAGATTGAAGATATGGTAGATGCGTTGGAGAAAGAAGCTGGTACGGTCTCAACAGCACAGGAGTACGTACCCTATAAAGTGCAGGAACAGAAAGAGACTGTACAAACTATGCTCCTGCACATAGAGTATTTGGACAACAGAAGGATACACTCTAACATAAGAATCAGGGGTATACCCGAAACAGTAGAACCCCCACAGTTGGTACCACACCTACAAAAGTTATTCTCTCATGTGACCGATGAGCCGCAGGAACTGACTTGGAATATGGACAGGGCTCACCGAGCGCTTTAGATCCAGACCATCAGATCCCCCGAGAGACACGGTCATAAAGATGTAAGACTTTACTGATAAGGAGTGTAGGAGATGTGTGCAGAAGTACGCAATGGAGACCGTTTTAAGGTGAAACTAAAATGAGGCTTTATTGCGCTTGTTCCTTTAACACGGCAAAAACTTTCAAAATAAACAAGATAAGGCCTACCCCTCTTTAGAGAATATCTACACCTTTACTCAGTCCCTTTCTAACTGTGTGGGTAGCTAAGCCAGTTATCATTACCAAACATATATACATATAGATATACAACAGTCCAAGAAGAAAGTCTCGTATCTGTTTCTTGTAGCTGTAGGGGAAGGCCTCTCTGCTCTCCTGGGTCAGCACCCTTGTGTGCTGTGTCAATGTCTGTGTCCAGGTATAGAGGTCTGGTCCCCTTGTCTTGCTATCAGCATACAGTCCTTCTGCAGCTCAAGACATTGTTCCTCTGGTCAGCCCTAGTTGTGGGCTAAGGAAATCTTCTCCCTGTTTCTCAGAACAGGCTTTTTCTATCACAGTCTTAATCAGCCAGGTGGAGTCTGGTTGATTACCTGTGCAATTAACCAGCACACTGCTGGATTTAGACACAGATTTTCTCAACAGTGATAAGTCCCTGTTACAAAGAGATTATCATGTAAAAGGCCAGATGCATTAATGATATAGAGTATGAGGGGGCCAAGATCCAGGTGTATAATGATCTTTCCACACTAACCTTGCAGCACCGTAGAGAAATGAGAGAAATTACCGTCCACCTTCAAAAGCCAAAGTGAGATACATGTGGGGATTCCCTACTAAACTGATTGTTATACAACAAAGGAAAGTTTCCGTTCTCAGGTACGGAAAAAACCCCATTAACTTTTTTGAAAGACTTAATATTCCAGGACCTAAAACAAATAAAGAACCGCAGGACTCCATAACCCCCAGAACTCTGCAGCCTAACCCCTCTTTACATTCCCCAGAACTCTCCAGCACCACCCAGAGCGGAGAAGACAACAATGGGTGGACGTGGGCAGCGAGAAGAAGAAAAATATCAGTGATAACAGTGACCAATAGAGCAGAGACAGGAGGAAACCACAGGAAGAAACAGAGACCGTCGAGTGAAGAAGCGTAATTATAAACATGTACACGAAATGATTGAGACCATTGATTATGTACTTTCATGCGCGGCTATCAGACAAGAGGTCAGATTCGCACAACACGGTGTGATAAACGCGGGCGTGACAATAATCCACAACATAGATGCCTTCAAAAAAGCAAAATACAAAATGTAATAATTGACAGTTTAAAGGTTTAGATGGTGTTCTTTGTTGATAAATAGGTCTGGTTAAGGTTAAAGTTAAGAAATGATTGATAGATGGTTATGTTTTTTTTTAGATTGGTCAAGAAAGATCTTTATAGTAGTGCTGTGATATTATAACAGACATATTATAGATAGTTAACTAAGGGTGAAACGTTGCCTCAACAATACGTTTGAGAGATAAAGTAGAACATTTTGTACGTGTACAAGAAAGGGCTAAGAAAAAGTATGTAACATACCCCCTTACCCTCCCTCCCCCTCTTCCTCCCCCCCCCCCCTTCCTCCCCCCCCCCCCCCCCCCTCTTCCTCTCCCTCCCACCTCTTCCTCCCTCCTGCCTCTTCCTCCCTCTCTTCCTCCCTCCCCCCTTTTCCTCCTCTGTGGACCAGGGATGGCTGGACCGCCCAGGCCTGCAAACTCGCGTCCCCTCCTTATATTTCCACACCAGGACTGGTGTGGGCATGTGGCTCTGTCTACTAGAGATCTGAGTAGCGGACTCACCCATTTCGAGAGAATAAGACGGGAGGTCTCGAAAAATGGGGGATCAAAAGACTAATCCTAATTTTTGGTTAAGTTTGTATTTGTATGTGATTTTATGTATTTTTGATTGTTTCTTTTCTATAACAAGTCAACAGTCGCTGGGAGAAAGTAACCAAATCTTAGTTGGCAGATGATGTCTGAGGGTAAGGTGACACTAAAGAAGGTAGAGATTGGAGTAAGAAACAAACTGAGGTTGGTTGCTCACCATCACTACGAACACAAACACCACAACAAACATGGCATATAGGATAGGCACTTTGAATGTAAAGGGGCTAAACTCACCGGTAAAAAGGAGACGGGCCCTTGAAGAGATAAAAAAGACGAAAAACAATGTAATGTTTGTAACACATTCCCCCCCTCCCCCCCCCCACCCTCTTGGAGATACACAGCTAGTTACTGTCTCTGTGTGGTTCTGAGGCATACCTGTTGGTCCAGGAGAGCTGAGTGGATCTGCGGTGTATTGGAGATCAGGACAGGCTTGTGATGTCATCTGGTTCAGTGTCAGCGTCTCCAGCTTCAGGGAACTCTGGTAGTACCAGAGGCAGTCTCCATCTGAAGCATTCTCCCATACACCTCCTCACTGACTCAGTCCAGGCAGGCATATAATAGAACAGGGACTTTATTGCATCACTGCATAGATGTTACAACAGCGGGTACAGGTCTCAGAAGATTCCAGGCTTCTGGATGATGCATGCTCTTGCGTCTGGAGCCTTTAGATCTTATAGGCCAGCCATGAGGCCTGGCTGGCCTCTCCCTCCCAGCCGGGAGAGACGGAACCCACTTCCACCGCCTAAGGAGGAGGGGAACAGACTAACTCACTAACCTTTGACTCTTCCCTTCAGAGGAACCAGAAGGGGCGGGCTCAAGGTCTGTACCTATACCAGATAGGCTGTTACCGGGCCATGAGTCACCACCACTTTATGTCACTCAAAAGGGAGCAGGAAGGGGGTCAAAAGCCCACAAATTAACCTGTCACTGCCCAGACTGCTTAGGACTGACTTGACAGGTAGGAGAGACAGGTAGAAGGGACTTACCATGTTACATGTTTATAACGGAAACGCATTTTAAAAGAGATAAAGAACCGAGAATGATCAACAAAAACATTGTACAATATTTCTATAGCTCATGAAGAGATAAGAAAAATGGAGTGGAAATTCTGCGCTGCAAGAATTTTATGCTGCAGGATATCACCACGAAGAAAGATATAGAAGGTAGATATATTATGATCAAAGGGAAGATAAAGGGGAAGAAGGTTACCTTAGCAAACATATATGCCCCCAACGTTGGGCAGGCAGATTTATTAGAGAAAATGCTAGCAATAATTAACGTATTAAGAGAAGGAGCTCTATAGCTGGGCGGTGATTTTAATGTTGCACTAAACCCGGAGTTAAATACTTCCAAAGGACATGCAAAAGTGATCAAAAACAGACAAAATTCATAAATACAATATTGGACGAGCAGGCATTAGTTGATGCCTGGAGAGTTTAAAATCCATCAGGGAGAGATTACACGTATTCCTCACACCCACATGATAGCTATTCTCAGATAGATTATCTTTTTATAGACCAAATTAATGTAAGTAAAATACGGAAATGTCCATATTGGTAATATTACATGGTCAGACCACGCACCAGTAACTCTAGAAATTGACTTGGGTGGGGAGGTCTATACAGAAAGGTGAGGGGACATGGAGATTGAGCTCGTCTTTACTCAAAATTAGTAATGTAGTGTTAGTGATTGAGGAGGTTCATAAAAATTATTTCGTAGAAAATAACATAGGGAATATATCACCGGCAATACTGTGGGAAGCTCATAAAAATGTTATAAGTGGAGTGTTTATTCAGCACGCCTCCCTCAGGAAACAACCGAGAGAAAGAGAAATTATCAAATGAAGCAAATTAATCCAAGACCTTGAAACAAAACATAAGAGGGCCGCAGATAAGGAGATATTAGCAGAACTAATAGCAGCTAGAGGAAAATTCAACTCAAAAAAATAGAAAAGTCGCTGACTTGGCTTAAACATAAATATTATGAGAAAGGTAATAAGATGGATAGACTGTTGGCCAACCAGTTAAAGCAGAAGCAGAGCCAATATAATATCAGCAACATTCGGAAGCAGGGTGGAGCAGTGTCGCAGGATCCAAAAGTTATTAGAGAAGAGTTTAGATTATTTTATGAGAAATTATACAATATAAAAGCCATGCAAAATAGGAAAAGGGACATATACGGGAGGATATAGAAACATTTATGAAGGATATTCAAATGAAAACAATTACACCCGAGGCGAGAGATAAACTTGATGCGGTTATAACGTGGGATGAGATAGAAAAAAAACAAAACCAGTGTGAATGTGAGTCGCGTGACCGGCTCGCGCCATTTCTCTGAACTTAACGTGGGGCGAAACAATTCAATAATTCGGGGGGAGAAACTATCGGGAATGCGTTGAAGATATTCATACATCTGCAATCTCAAGAAACGCGCACATTTCAGAAATCTCTGCACTGCAAAAAAAACTAAACGTTAAGGATTATTGTAGACAGTAAAATAAAATATTTTTTTATGTTTTTTTTTAGCGATATAAATAAAAATATAGAAAATGGATTGTCCACGTTAAGCAAATCCACGTCACTTCACAGACATTCAAAATAACTATACAAAGGAGATGTAACTCTGCTGGATTCATAGATTTAAATGTTTGATTTAAATGTATAACTCAAAAGTGCTAAATACTTTGTGTTGTTTCTGGCAAATAAAATGATCCCGTGTGAGCACATCCACACGTCTCAGCCAGGTCTGCAGCCCTGTCCTTCCCCATTATCTCTTGTGAGCACATCCACACGTCTACGCCAGGTCTGCAGCCCTGCCCTGCCCCATTATCTCCTAGCATGCAATGCTTCCAACTGCAGCTAGGGATTCTGGGAAATAACATGCAAATGAGAACACAGTCACCTTTTGCTTCTAATCCATCAAAAGGTGACACTGTGCTCATTTGCATATCATTACCCAGAATCCCTAGCTGCAGGGGAAGCATTGCATGCTAAGAGATAATGTGGAAGGGCAGGGTTGCGGACGTGTCTCAGGCGTGTGAATGTGCTCACAAGGGATATTTTTATTTACTATACGCTGTACGGTGGAGGCGTTTTTGTCACGGTTTTACCCACCATAACTTATTTAATGTGTGTTATTTATTTATGAGAGGTACGAAGCTTCCTTTGCGAATTAGCATTTAGCACTGTTTGTTTCCCACGTCGCCGAGATATCTATCAAAAGTTCAAATATTCCCTAGATACTGGTATCTGTTGTGTATTTTTTTAGCACTTTGTCACTTGATGAAGAAAGAGTCTTTTAGTGAGGATGTTATGAGACGCCTGTGAGCAGAATCTCACAGCCAGAGCTCCAGCGCTGACCTTTCACACCATGCCAAGTCGTAGCGAGGAACAATAACATGTTCTCACCCCACTTTCAGAAAATCATGCACAGAGCCCGGTCCCTGTGCCTGTCCCTGTGCCTGTCTCTGTGCCTGTCTCTGTGCCTGTCCCTGTGCCTGTCCCTGTGCCTGTCCCTCTGCCTGTCCCTCTGCCTGTCCCTGTGCCTGTCCCTGTGCCTGTGCCTGTCCCTGTCCCTGTGCCTGTCCCTGTCCCTGTGCCTGTCCCTGTGCCTGTACCTGTCCATGTGCCTGTCCCTGTCCCTGTGCCTGTCCCTGTGCCTGTGCCTGTGCCTGTCCCTCTGCCTGTCTCTGTGCCTGTGCCTGTGCCTGTCCCTCTGCCTGTCCCTGTCCCTGTGCCTGTCCCTGTCCCTGTACCTGTCCCTGTGCCTGTCCCTGTCCCTGTGCCTGTGCCTGTCCCTCTGCCTGTCCCTGTCCCTGTGCCTGTCCCTGTGCCTGTCCCTCTGCCTGTCCCTGTGCCTGTCCCTGTCCCTGTGCTTGTACCTGTGCCTGTGCCTGTCCCTCTGCCTGTCCCTCTGCCTGTCCCTGTCCCGGTCCCTGTCCCCTGTGCCTGTCCCTGTGCCTGTCCCTCTGCCTGTCCCTGTGCCTGTCCCTGTCCCGGTCCCTGTGCCTGTCCCTGTCCCGGTCCCTGTGCCATGAGTCCGTGGGTGTGACTGGCTCCCATCTTGTTCATATGCAGATTGACGCCAAATATAAGGCTAGGAAGGACAAGAACAAAGGGTGGTGTTTTACCGCAACTAGCCGCAATTCTCACATATACGTAGAAATGTGCGCACAGATGAGGCCGTTATTATTGCCGGAGTTCTTGCTTTGGGCAGGGGGGCTCAACCCCAGTCCTCAAGCCCCCCCAACAGGTCAGGTTTACAGGATATCCCTGCTTCAGCACTGGTGGCTCAATCAGTGGCTCAGTTGAATACTGAGCCACTGATTGAGGCACCTGTGTTGAAGCAGGCTCTTCGACTGAGCCACCTGTGCTGAAGCAGGGATATCATTAAAACCTGACCTGCTGGGGAGTCTTGAAAACTGGAGTTGAGCACCCCTGCTTTGGAGCAGTGGTGCGCAAACTGGGTGGCGTGGAAGATTTTTGTGGGGGGGCTCGGTGGTTGCAGAGGCCCCATTCTCTTCCCCACAGTATTTAAATTAAATGCCGGGGATCGCGTGAGGCCTCTGCAACCTATTACTTACAGAGATTCAGACAGCTGCTGACGCGTTGCCATGGCAACACGGCGTCAAATGACGCCCAGGGTGACGTGAAGTCACATGACCCCGCGGCATCATTTGATGCAGGGAAGGAGGTAAGGGGGGCGCGATCACCAGGGGCAGCAGGCAGGGGAGGCGCAGCTGCAAAGGTTTGCGCACCCTGCGTTAGTGCACGTAAGAGCGGCAGCAGCGCTGGGAGAAGCCCTTTAGTTATTTTTTTTTGCAATAAGTTTCCTATTTTGCTTTGTAAAGCACAAAAGCCATCGCAAAACCAAAAACTCTTGTTCACTTATGTAATGGCAGTTTATTATGATGGAAAACTATTTAACATTAAAAATTTACTCTACTCCAAAGATTCTATTTAAAGAAATTAAAAAAAAAAAACACTTTCATCCAAGTAAATATTCTAGAGAAATTAAAAATCAATAAAATCCTTCAATACATCATGCAGGATTTCTTCATTCATAAATACCCCTAACACAAACATTGTGCTGAGACTAGATCCTCACTGATATCATTTGGGCGTGTACAGTACAGTACTAGAGTTAAAAAAAGAGGCGCTCATTATATTTGGAAAGCGATTCATATTTAATTTAGAAGAGAAAGTGTTGCCAATTATCAATATCGCCGTTCAGTGAAAAACCTTAAAAGCCTTAAAAGCTGATCATATAATGGGTTTCCTTTATCAGATTTAATTTACCATTAACTTGCGCCTTAATCTTTCATAGCTAATTATCTGACATTTC
Source organism: Ascaphus truei (assembly GCA_036426205.1). NCBI lineage: Eukaryota > Metazoa > Chordata > Amphibia > Anura > Ascaphidae > Ascaphus > Ascaphus truei. The sequence goes on along the minus strand of CM071571.1, from coordinate 2,030,240 downwards.
AGTAATACGTTGGATATTTGAAAATAAATTCTTAAACAGATGAAGCCTTCAACGTCTCTTACAACAATTTGTATTGAGATAGTTTCACTTCTATGGAGTTCATCCCGTGCCCCCAGTAACATGCTGGGCACCGCTGTATCAGAATTACTATTCTTAAATCTGTTCCTACCATTAGGGCGAATACATGAGTCATCATCAATCAGCGCAATTCCATGGACACAGACCAAAGACTCCTCCTGCTCATCTGCAGATGTTTAAGACCTCGAAAATGATTCCGAAGACACCAGGATTTCCTGAAAAAAGTTTTTGTGGCATGAAGTCACCCTGTATATTAGCATTATGCAAACGTGTTAATACATGGACTGAACGTACTAAGAAAATCTGTATACAAGACCTTTCTTTATTAAAGTTGCTGTGTTTAGCAGCATTCTTTCGTTATATAAGGGTACAGTCACTGACAATCTTATTTTATTTTGATATCCCACCGTGTTGTACTGTTTTGGTGAAATAATAATGTGGAATATAGGAACATACTGTACGTGCTTTTGTACTTAATCTGCTCTTATGAGTAAAGGAAGCAGAATGGTTTTACTGGAAGACTGGGGAACATCCTGAATACACTGGAGGCCCCGTGAAGTGGGGTATACTGAACATGATGTAAGGAAGTCTCTAGAAGTGGGGTGTACTGAACATGATGTAAGAAAGTCTCTAGAAGTGGGGTGTACTGAACATGATGTAAGGAGGTCTCTAGAAGTGGGGTGTACTGAACATGACGTAAGGAAGTCTCTAGAAGTGGGGTGTACTGAACATGATGTAAGGAAGTCTCTAGAAGTGGGGGTGTACTGAACATGATGTAAGGAAGTCTCTAGAAGTGGGGTGTACTGAACATGATGTAAGGTTGCCTCTGGAAGTGGGGTGTACTGAACATGACGTAAGGAAGTCTCTAGAAGTGGGGTGTACTGAACATGACGTAAGGAAGTCTCTAGAAGTGGGGTGTACTGAACATGATGTAAGGAGGTCTCTAGAAGTGGAACCTGACGAAGCTTACTGCGAAACGCGTAGTTCCCTGCCGGAGCTCATTGAAAGAGGGACCCAGACAACCGCCGGACATCCGGTTTAGATCCTCTCTCCCGGTCCCACTGTCGGACGCGTCAGCGGGAGCACAAGCGGAAGAAGAGGTCTTTCCGGATAGCCTCGCGGCTGATGCTGGGCAGTTTTATTTGTGTGAGTGTGTTTACTGTTTTTTACCTTTTAATACTGTTACAAAAAAAACTTTCTCAGCGACTAATCCAGACTTTGCCCATCCTTTTGGTTTATGGGCATCTGGGAGAGGAGCCACTCATACACCATACCCATTGGGACAGAATACTAAGACGCATCTACACCATCTGAGACTGCTGACAACACCCACTGAGGGAACGAACTCACATATGGCCGTGTGAGTTTTTATTACTATTTCTCCGCTTTAGGAGTTTTCATTTACCCACCACATCCATCGCTGAGGGTGAAGTCTCACACAAGCCCGTGTGAGTCGTTGAAACTTACATTTTATCTTTCATTCACTGTTCAATCTAGTGCCATTTACCACTATCCCTCCCTTTCCCTTTCCTCCTCCCCCTTCCCTTCTTATCAACACGAATTGATGCACTAATACTGCGAATTGTCTTATTTTCTATCATTTTATTGAGTTTCACGAGTTTGTGCTGACCACCACCATACTCCAAATGTACTGAACATGATGTAAGGAAGTCTCTAGAAGTGGGGTGTACTGAACATGATGTAAGGAGGTCTCTAGAAGTGGGGTGTACTGAACATGACGTAAGGAAGTCTCTAGATGTGGGGGTGTACAGAACATGATGTAAGGAGGTCTCTAGAAGTGGGGTGTACTGAACATGATCTTAAGAGGTCTCTAGAAGTGGGGGTGTACAGAACATGACGTAAGGAGGTCTCTAGAAATGGGGTGTACTGAACATGACGTAAGGAAGTCTCTAGAAGTGGGGGTTGTCAGAACATGATGGTAAGGAGTTTCTACGAAGTGGGCGGTACTGACATGATTTAAGAGGTCTCTAGAAGTGGGGGTGTACAGAACATGACGTAAGGAGGTCTCTAGAAATGGGGTGTACTGAACATGATGTAAGGAGGTCTCTAGAAGTGGGGTGTACTGAACTTGATCTTAAGAGGTCTCTAGAAGTGGGGTGTACAGAACATGATGCAAGGAGGTCTCTAGAAGTGGGGTGTACTGAACATGATGTAAGGAAGTCTCTAGAAGTGGGGTGTACTGAACATGATCTTAAGAGGTCTCTAGAAGTGGGGGTGTACAGAACATGATGTAAGGAGTCTCAGAAGTGGGGTGTGACGAACAGATGTAAGGAAGTCTCAGAAGTGGTTACTGAACATGACGTAAGGAAGTCTCTAGAAGTGGGGTGTACTGAACATGATCTTAAGAGGTCTCTAGAAGTGGGGGTGTACAGACCATGATGTAAGGAGGTCTCTAGAAGTGGGGTGTACTGAACCTGATGTAAGGAAGTCTCTAGAAGTGTGTACTGAACATGACGTAAGGAAGTCTCTAGAAGTGGGGTGTACTGAACATGATTAAAGAGGTTCGACTAGATGGGGTGTAAAAACATGATGTAAGGAGGTCTCTAGAAGTGGGGGTACTGAACATGACGTAAGGAAGTCTCTAGAAGTGGGGGTGTAGTGAGCATGATGTAAGGAGGTCTGTAGAAGTGGGGGTGTAGTGAACATGGTGTAAGGAAGTCTCTAAAAGTGGGGGTATAGTGAACATGATGTAATTAGGTCTCTGGAAGTGGAGGTATAGTGAACATGATGTAAGGAGGTCCCCCGTCGCGAGAATCTGTAGTCCACAGATCGCTCAGCTGATAGGCGCGCCGCCGCCATGCGCTCCATCACGCCTGCACCATGGACTCGGCCTAATTGTGGTTGCAGGAAGAACGGTGGCTGGGTCCGATCCCTCAGGGAATGGAAGCAGGTGACTTAGTGGCCCTGCTCAGAAGTGTCCTTCCCGCTCTAGAGAGACATCCAGGTGGGCCTTTGGTGCTTCAAGGGAGCAGCTTGGTACCTGGTTCCACGCCTGGGTCTGTGGCGGCTTCTCCTTGCGTGGCGGAGGTATGGGAGAGGTTTGGTCCGTGGTGGGGGTCAGTTTTTGCATGGGCATGCGTGAGGTGGTGGTTGGAGCTGCATCTGCTTTTGCGGGGCAGTGGTGGTTTTTACCGGGTCCTGTGGCGGGCTCGGCAGAGGCGGGTAAAGTTTCTGACGTCTGCTTTCGGATGCTTATAAATGCGTCACTAACCCGTAGGGGTAGCACTTACCAGTGGATTTGAAGGAGAAGATGTACAAGGAAGAGTATTTAGAGATATTTCTGTAAGAAAAGGAATCTAGAAAGGAGGACATTTAAAAAGTTTCTTCCCCCAGACATTCAAATTGGCCTCAAGCGGTTCCATCCTAGAAAGCGTACGCGCTGAAAAGTCGCCCCATCTCTGCGCTGCTTTGTTGAAGTACCTGGGTGGGGTTTGTGGATACGAATTATAGTGGGACTTCGTAGTGGCTTTATGATGAGCAATTTTGGCAAAAGATAGCTGTGCGCAAACAATTCTCGTGGGATGCTAAGGATATGGATTTATGGTTAGAACTGATGAAGATGCAGAAGTCTGACCTCTCACAAGTAGTGTCCAGCAGCGGCCTCTGGGTTAAGGGCTGGTAGTATAAAAGGTTATGTAAGGTTATGCATTTGGGAAGCAAGAATAAACATGTGACTTACAAATTAAATGGTGATAAATTGGGGGAATCCTGTGGAGAGAGGAGGAGTGCTTGTAGACAGCAGGCTTAGCAATAGTCCCAATGTCATGCCGTAGCTGCAAAGGCAAACAAGATCTTATCTTCCATTAAACGGGCAATGGATGGAAAGGAAGTAAACATAATTATGCCCCTAAAAATGGGGGGAATGAAGTAGAGCCTAAGTGATTGTGCTTACAAAATATAAATAAACTATTAATATCAAGGGATGAACCAAACATAAATTACAATGTGTAAGTGTCTAATATAATAAATTGAACTAATAAAATAGCCCTATTATGCTAAACAAATGTGTACAAATAAAACAAATAAAAGAAAGAGAAATACAGAACCATCTTTCAAAATGTCCACAGATGATGGAAATATGATGCTGGTGTGGAGGTCTCGGCTGCTCTCAAAAGGCGATGAACCACATCCGATGGGAAATCTACAGAAAGAGAGAGTAGAGAGCGCACGCCCCATAGTGTAAACGTACATTTATGTGGGAAGGAGGGGGGAGGGGAAGAAAATCACTCACAAGGGTAAATGAATTAAAGGCAATTTGTGAATGTATCACCACCATCCGGTAAGTCCGTGTAGGATCCGCAGTCCAGCAGCCTCATGATGTAGAGGGCAGCGATCCGTCAGGAATCCAAAGGTGCCTCGTGATACTTCACAAATAACGTCCTTAGAGTCCCAGAGAATGTCTCCTATGGCTGGAAGGCCGCATGTGTTCCGCTCGATCCGGCCTGTTCATGCGCATGCGAATGTCGGTGCGTGATGCGTGATAACGCTCCGTGACGATTTTCGTCCACACGGGCGACTTTTTCAAGTCTGACCCTTTGAAAAAGTCGCCCGTGTGCGACGAAACGTGTCTGAGAGTCATCACGCATCACGCACCGACATTACGTCATTACGCTATGCGCACGAACAGGCCGGATGAGCGGGCGAACAGCATGCGGCTCTGCATGGAGACATTCTCTGGGACTCTAAGGACGTTATTTGTGAATATCCGAGGCGACCTTTGGATTCCTGACGGATCGCTGCCCCTCTACATCATTGAGGCTGCTGGACTGCGGATCCTATCACGACTTACCGATGGTGGTGGACCATTCACAATTGCCTTAATCATTTACCCTTGTGAGTGATTTTCTTCCCCTCCCCCTCCTTCCCATCATTAAATGTACGGTTTTAACACTATGGGGCGTGCGCTCTCAGCCTCTCTTTTTCCTGATAATTATGCCCAGTACAAAAGCATTAGTAAGACCACACCGTGAGTATGGAGTACAATTTTTGGGCACCACTCTTAGAAAAGACATTATGGAATAGAGAGAGTGCAGAGAAAGCACACCAAATTAATAAAGGGGGTGGACAATCTAATTTTATGAGGAGAGGCTACTAATTAGATTCTTTGCATTAGAAAAGAGGCGTCTAAAGGGATATGATAACTAGATAAATATACTTCGGGGGCAGTACCATTAGCTTACTGGCCCGGCCAGCATTCAATCTAATGCGGCTGCCTCCGCGAGTTGAAAAAAATAGCGTGACAGACGGGGCTGCGGCTAATCTCTGGACTAGTTTTCCCGCGCCTCGGGCGTTTTCAAAATAAGCCGCCATTAGCGCTTATCCTATGAGCGGCTGCCTGCACGGGAACTTGTTTCAAACGGAGAAAAGCCCCTCGGTTAGCCCGCCTTACACCCGGCAAGGTTGAGAATCAAGCTGGCCAGGACAGTAAACTTTCATCCCCCCCATTGTCTTGTTCTCGTCTCTTTGGTTCTGTGTCTATGTTGTTCTGTGGTTATCTTGGGAAGTGGCTTTGGGTCTGGCTTTGTTGGTTTTGTTGTAGCGGGTAGTCTTAGGAGATGATGCTGGTTTGTCCTTTCTCCTTCGTTTCGCATTCCTTTCCCCGCTCGTTTCCGTATAACCCTCTGTTGGGTTATTTTGTTTGGCGTTTATAGGGGTGGAAGTGGTGCATTTACAGTTGTGGATGGTGCTTGTTTGGTGTGGTATCTGCTGCTTGCATTGGGGTGGGTTGGGTGTGGCTGATGAACGTGGTTGAGGTGTTTTGTGCCCTGTTATTCACAGAATTTTTGTGTAAAAAAACAACCTGTTGGCCTCTGTTTTATAAAGGAATCTGTATACCGGAATAATACAAAATAAGGTTTGAACCTGTGGGACGGATGTTGATCCGGGGATTATGTCTGATTTGCCAAGGGTGCTGGAGTCGTTTGGAGGTAATGGGTGGTTGTGGTTGCCCCCTAGAGATGATCATTGGATGAGGGCACTGGGTTTTTTTGTTGGTGCCCATCCTCCGGGTGAAGATATAAGTTGAAGTAATAATGATATTAGGATAGCATTACTTGTCGGTAATTTGAGCATGATGTTTTTACTGATGGAACTTAGGTCGTTTGTTTTGTTTTGTGTCAACCGGTGGTCTATCTACTATGTAACTATGGTAACTATGGAACCTCTGTGTAACTATGTACTATGTTAGGGGGGGCGGGGTACTTAATGTGAGGCCAGTTTTAATTTTTAGGATGCAGATTCACCGTGATGGTTTATGTGTAGTGCTGTCCGTCAGCTGCTAGTGCTGCACGACGGGCAAACCAGTTCGGTCAGACTTGTGGCGGGGGGTGATTAATGCGCGGTGATGCGCGAGGTGGGGTGTTGTATTTTCTCTTGTGGGTGGGGGTGGGGGGGGGGCCGTGCTTGGATAGAGAAATGGGCAGCCCTATTTGCCGACCGGTCCTGGGGGCGCTGGGGCGTGTTTTAAGGGTGGTTAAGAAATAGTGCAGGCGGGTGCACTGTTTGTGTTAATGGCGCTGTTAACTTTACCAGACGTGGGTCCTTGGGTTGTCCTAATTGGTGAGTGGCCTGTGCTCACTGTGGCTGGGGTGCGCGTCGCCAGCCTCCGCGTGGAGCTGATGGATGATAATTTTGTGGGCGTCCAGGGCGTCGCTGCGGGGCTTGTGTGGGTGAGGCTTGGGGGAGTGTGTGTGTGGGGTGCTTCTTCTTTTTGGTGACAGGTGGTCTTTTTTGATCTGTGGCCTTGTGACCCGTAAATGGTCGTGTCGGGTCTTGTTCTAGGTTTATTGTTGATTTCGTTACTTCGTGTTCACAGGGGAGTATACGTTCCTTGGTGGTGCAGGTGGTTGCTTAGCGCCTGAGGGGGGTTATGCTCTGGATATTTCGTGTTTGGGTGGGACGGGGGGTCTTGTTCTTGCGTCTGATGACAATGGGTGGGGGGGTAAGGAGAAGCGGGGGGCCGATGGCGTTTAATTAGCTGGTCTAGTGGCGAGTGGGACTTCTACACTGTAATAAATAGTTTTCCCCTCTAAAATTCAAGCATATGAATGATGATTGCAGGACAATTGGGGTTGAGAGTCTTTAAAAAATAAAGGAGATATTTTAATTTATGTAACACTGAAATGAGTTCCGAAGATCCTATGTGAAAAGGGTTAAATCTTCCTAATTTATTTACCAGTGTGGTTATTTTAAGTAAGAGGCGTGGGTTACCCTATTCCAACAACCAGAAGATACAGGTTATATAGTGGTCATCAGTTGCCTGAACAGCCAGCGGGTGGACAGTTGAGTTACCTTGGCGTCGAGGTCTGCGGGTGGGTGAGTGGAGCTGATGAGCATATTTCTGATAAGCTTAGTTCCGTATATGGGAATAATGCCATGATTGTAAATAAATCCCACCAAGAGGGTGATATAACACAGCTGTAAATTACTGTGTTAGGGGACATAATACTTCAGTTACGAGGCTGACTGGGTAATTTGGTTGGGATTACTATCCAGCCGTTTGCAGGTTTCGCTTGAGAGACATGTAAGACCAGAGAGCGGAGGATCATGATTTAAATTAAGATACCATATCCAATCGAAGGATTCCACTTCAGAAGAAATGCGACCATCTTTGACACTACCCTACCTATTTGGACTTCATTGCCACTTTGTCCATTTTATGTATGTGAATTTTATCTCATAATAAACGTTTCTTTTTGTGTGCAAAGAGCTAGAATTTGCTGACTCTGTTATGAAGGGGCTGGAGTATTTATAGAGACGACGGAGGACCTTTACACAGACCTTCTCCTGAGGTGAGATTTACATGAAGGCAGGGTTTTCAACGGGTGTGGGTAAGGTGCCGATCAGAGTCTGCTAAGGTTGTCTATGGAAAAGATTGTGGGAGCGGTTCTATTCCTTCTTCTCGGGTATAACTGTGGTCCTATTTACGGCAGCGATTGTACCATTACTCAGAACTGAAGTAATGGAGAATGCTTATGGAAGTTGGCTTATCGGCTCCTCCACTAATAGCAATGTGGGGGGGGGGTTTGTGTGAGGGGGGGGTGACCAACGTGGTTTGGTATGCAGGGGGGATGAGGGGGCATGATAAGGAAGGTGGCACTGCATTAAGGCCAGGCTCTTTGGGTAGACTAGGCGCTAAAAACGAACTATTTTCCCGGGCCTGTTGGGCAAATCGAACAAATACCTCATGTAATTCGCAGCACTGGTTCATGCTACTGATCCCTACGAGTAGAGTGCACGGCATGTTCCCTTGTTCCGCAAAGATCCCCCTCCTCAGGTACAGTGGTGCTGCTGGGGGTTTCCCTTATTGTGCTTCCTCGTCTTCATCACTCCACAAAAACAGGTAAAAATAAAAATACACAGCAACACAAACAGACAACAAGGAACAAAGATAGTCTCCCATAGATTCCCTATTAACATTTGCACAGCAAGGCTTTCTAATTTTAATAGGGTACAATACTCCCTGACGGATATCACCTAACCTAATTTGGTCACAAAGAGTAACATCGCCCGAAAGCGGAAATCAGATCTAGACTCACATAGAAAAGAAGAGAAACCCTGAGGCAGACAAACTTTGTAGGGGGAGGAAAAGGGGGAGGGTGGACGGAATAGGGGGGGGAGGTGTGTGGGCAGTTACCAATAATAAGCCTAATCCATTGCTCAAACATCTAAAGTTTTCTTTAAAGCCCTAAGAACCGTTCACGGGGCTTTGCTGGGGGGGGATTCCCCTTCATCACTCAATGATCATAAAAACATAAACGACAGGTTTAGTACACCAGAGGGGAATACGGTGAACAATCCAAAGGGGTAGTTAATCCTAATATTCCTAATTGGGTGGGTAAAGCTTTAAATCTGTAGTGGTTGGTTGGGGGGCGGGGGGTTGGATAAGTAGGTATCTATCTATGGCAGGTTTAACATGTATATGTAATTGTTCAAATACCTTTTAGTGCCGTAATGTAAACTCTGTCTGTACACCAGTGTATTGTGATACCTTACAATATATATCTCAAGTAAGTGACAAAACACTTCCTCTCAATAGTATGGCAACGTGTGTTGGCTATGAATGTAAATATCGAGCGATAGTCACAGAGATACCACAATAGTAGTGATAGAATGAATAACTGATAAGAATACAGATGACACAGCATACATGTGATCTGACGGCCAATCTCCAAGTAGGAGGTCCTGATAGGTCAGAATGGCCAATGACCGGGGTGCAAGTGTAATTGCTGCGATGTCTCTCACATTTCATTTACAACGGCATGCGTATACCGTCTGCACTATTCAAAACACACCCTCTCCCCCTAGTACTACAGATGGTCTGCGACCTTGCCATCTCCGACGTCAATGCGTGTACGCCATCCCTCTACTTACGTTTCGTCTCGCCTTCGTTGTCTTACTTCTTTCTCAATGTTGTGAGGTAACACATAGAGTCGCTCTGTCTGGGTGCGCTTCATAACCTACTCACCCCACTTAGGTCTTCTCTTTTTGATGGGGGGGGGGGGGGGAGGGGGGGGAGGTGGGGGAGGGGGGAGGAGTGAATGGGGGGGGGGGGGGAGGCGGGTTGGTGTGTTCATGGAAGTAAAGCTGACCTCGAATTATCGCATGCGGTTATGGCTGATCTATAGCAGGAAGAGGAAGGGTTTGAGTAATAACGGTTCTCTTCCGGTCCATGAGTAAGAATCAGCTTTCTTTAGTATGTAATCCTATCGGTTCTTTTCTGCGTACACCGAGTCCCCCTTCATCCAATCTAAATACGTACGTTGCTAACAGGCACGTGTCATGCAGGGTGAAAAACGATCAAAACGAGAGCGTTCCCAAGCGGAAAAAAAATATCAAAGATTTATTGGATCATAAAAAACATACCAGTGCAGAAGGCCCAACACTGCCGTATCCAGCCTTAGCTTTTATCAAGGTGAATTTATTAAGTATGGACCTGGTAAATCCCGATACCGGCTCCTTGAGCAACTCACTTTATCTCCCGTGTGCCCCAAGGAACCAAACGCATGGAATTGTACGTGAAAGAGACACGGGAGAACACTATCAGAGCTACATAAGATAAACTATTATTATTAGCAACAACTTCAGGGCTTTAGCCGTTTCAGGACTGTTTATATAAATAGTCGGATAATAGGATAGGACAAGGGTACATTTAGGAAACCTTGGCCTTTCCCTCTCCTTAATAGCACATTACATACATGAAGCTGACAAGTAACGGAGAAGAGCGCAGGAAGAAAGGCCCAGTGTGAGGGGCACGAGGGCTTCGCTCCTGCCGCTGCTCCTTTCCTCTGGGCATGAAAATGGAAATCATTTTAATTAAACTTATACGTTAAGACAGATTGATGAACATGTGGTTAACTGATTCCCTACACAAACCGTTCGAATGCTATCGAATGCGTGCTAAAATGATTGTTATTCAGGGGGTCTTGGCACACGCAATACACAAGCTTGTCTTGTGACATTTCCTGTAGCCAAATATATATCTGTATTTTGCATGTAATTCCCAGAATCCCTGGCTGCAGTGGAACTTGTATGCTAAGAGATTAATGGGGAAGGGCAGGGTGTGGACATGCCTTAGACTTAATGGTCTTTTTATTTGATATATGTACATGTACTGTACTGTATACATTGTATAACCGCATTTAATATAGTGGTAAAAAATAATATGAGATCCATAAAACCCTGTGTATTGGTACCGCAAAGGATGCTATCCCGGGAGGATTGAGTATGAATACGTGGGGGGGAGAGGGAGGGGCGGAGTGTGGGGGAGGGAGGAAAGGTGGGGGACGAGCGGAATGCTAAGTGGGTACATGGAAGGTTCGGGGGGGGTAAAAGGTGGGGGTAGTCGTTGGGTCTGAGGTGACATTAGTCCTTTTTATGTCGTGCTAATTTGGGTAACGTCTCTCAACTGTTTCCTATTAATGTTCCCACCCTATAACAACATTGTGAAGGGCACTATACTATACCCAGGGGCCAAGGTGAATAAGGCCAATCAACAAGTTGTTAATAATTTCACATGTCACTATATAATCAGAGGCTTTGTATGAGTTTGCTTATAGAAGAGGGTAGCTTTATACGGAGGGTACGGCTTATAAGCACGATGTAATCAGACTCCTGGCGGTACACTAGCGGGTTCCTTTATTCAGCAGCCTGAAGTTTATGCCAGAGGGTCCATTTAACATGGGGGCACCACGACTCTGCCAAGACACTGCCAGATTAACCCTTCTGCGGGGAGCACAAGCCAATCACCACCTAGTAGGTGTGACGAGCTACAAAAGGGGAGGAAATTCTGAATATTATATTTGCCATGAGCTATGTCAGGGAAGTATGTCGGTGTCTCTGAAGTATTATTGACAGAGGTCCAATAATGCAGTTTATTGTTATAAAAGTCCTGGCGCCCACTTGTTACATTCAAGTGCCTGCACCCCCAGACACCCACACACAGCCTGCACCCTGACAGGTACGAGACCCCCTGAGTCACTGCCATGTACAGTATTACTGTAGTCAGCTGCTGTAATGTTCTGGGGCCGGGTAAGGAATTTTACATACAGTATATAACATACTTATCTTAATATAATGTCAAATAATTCAAACTATACTACTTAAACAATATCTTCAGGCATCAAATATCTTTTCCTTCATATTTTTTATTAGAAAATTCTGTTTATAATGCCAAAAGCCCTATAAGCTCAATTTGCTAATAGGGGTTTGGCCATTACTCAGGATGGGAAGGTGTTATGTTTGTTGGGTGGGGGACGGTATATAGGGGAAAATGGTTTTGTTGGGAAATGTGGGGTAGGGGTTTGTTTGTTAGGAGGGCTGGGGGGGTAGGAGAGGTGGGTTTTGTTGGGGGTTAGGTGTTTGGGAGGGTGGGTGGCAGGTGGTTTGTTGGGAACAAGGGTGGGGCGCAGGGGTGTTTTGTGTGGGCCGGTGTGGGCTTGGTGGTGTTAGTTGGGGGGTGCTCGGGGTTTTTGTTTTGGGCGGGCTGCGTTGGTGATGTTGTTTTTGGGGGGTATGGGTTGAGCTCGCGGTGGTTGCTTTCTGGTTGCGTAAGGGTTATGAGTCTGGGGTGTATAGTTTGTGGCTGGTGGGGCCTGGGGTTTTTTTTGGATACGGGTGGGGTCACAAAGTGAGATTTTCTGTGCCCGTGGGGGCTCCGGGGTGGTTTTTTTGGGCGATGTGCGGCAGCTCCGGGGGTTTTGTGTGGGCGCCAGTGTTTGTTGTATGGTCGGCTCGGGTTAGGGTTTGTTGGGCTGTGTGGGCGTCCAGGTGTGTTTTTGGGCTTGGGCGGCTCCGGGGTGTTTGTTGGGCTTTGTTCGGGATCTCCCGGTGTCTGTTTTTGGCTAGCCGTGGGGGCTCGGGGTTTTTGTTCCGTGCGGTGCGCCGGGTGTTTTGTTGGGCGTGTGGCGCTCCGGGGTGTTTGTTGGGCGTGGGGGCGCTCCGGGGTGTGTTTGTTGTGGCGTGGTGGGGCGCTTCCGGGTGTGTTTTTGGTGCGGTGGGGGCTCGGGGTGTTTGTTGGGCCGGTGGCTCGTCGGTTTTTGTTGGGGGGTTGGGGCTGTGTGTTTGTTGGGCGGGTGGGGCTGTAGGTGTTTGTTGGGCGGGTGGGCGCTCCGGGGTTTTTGTGGCGCGCGGGCCTCCTGGCGTGTTTTTGTTGGGAGGGTTGGGGATAGTAGGTGTTTGTTGGGAGGGTGGGGGATAGTAGGTGTTTGTTGGGAGGGTGGGAGATAAGGGGTTTTTGTTGGGAGAGAGGGCATACGGGAGTGTTTGTTGGGAGGGTTGGGGATAGTAGGTGTTTGTTGGGAGAGTGGGGGATAGGGGGGTGTTTGTTGGGAGTGGGGGATAGGGGGGTGTTTGTTGGGAGGGGGGAGGGGGTGTGTGTTGGGAGAGTGGGGGGTAGGAGGATGTTTGTTGGGAGAGTGGGGGATAGGGGGGTGTTTTTTGGGAGGGTGGGTTATGTTGTGTAAACCAATGACTAGTGGACCACTTGGGCTACTTAGGGGGCCAATATGAGTTGTAGTTAATATTTTATCACCTATTCCATATTGGTTTAGCTTATGTTGCTTATGTATGTAATAGCCATTATATAGAGATTATATAGGCAAAATGGGGCTAGTGCCAGCCTAGAGATAAAAATGCAGTTACCCGGTTCCAATAAATATCGGGACTTGATGAATGGAATCAAAATCACTACATTTTTGGTATTTAGTCATTTTGGTGCCTGTCCCAGTCTTTTTATTGGGTGCGGTAAAAAAAATGCATTATTTATAGCGGTACAACAATGATGACGTGCACCATATAAATAAGTTTTTTTTTGTGTATTATACCGGATTTGTACCATTAGAGAGTCTAACTCCGGGCAGTAGTGTCAAACGTGGAGATACATCAAGAAGTGTTTATTAGGTAGCGAATATTTCTCCCTCAAAAAGTCAAAAGAGAGAACAGTGTGGTTCAACATATTGAACATGTAGGTCTCCTCCTGGGAAGTCCCCATTTCTTGTTGTAGGAATGGTACGGACCTTTTCACATGTAGATTTAGTAACTGCCTTGTGGTTTTCCATGCTTTAATGCCATCAAACAGTAGGACATCTTCCCTAACACGTTTAGGGAGAGAGTTATTGCAGCATGGAGAATATAGACCAAGATCAATGGGGCAGCAATTTTTGGCTCCAAATGAAAGAACTAGGTGGAAATAGCCAGTCTCTTGTGACCCTAATCATTAAGGCCAAATTGACGTTTCTAATATTGGGAAAGTTACTGCCCCCCTCTCTTTACCCGCCTGTGATTTACAGCATCACATATTGTTATATAGCATTTTCATAGAGGGTTGTCTAATAAGAAAAAACTAACTCTTGCACTTATCATCTATCTAAGACTGCACATCTCAACACTTAACTATTGCTGTGATGCCGCCTTTATTTTTTATATTTGCTGCAACCGCACTTATTTTCAAATTATGCACTTCCTTCCACCAGTCTCCTTATGTCTCTAACTCTATTCATATATCTCCATCTCCATCTCTCCTTTCTTCCCCACTTCTCAGTTCACATGAACTCCTTTCTTACCTGCGTCCTCTGTCACCACACAGCTATACCTCCTGCACTAAAACACACCCTTACAAATCATCCTCACACATCCTCTTTCTATCCATGCTTCTCCTCCTTGCTTCTGGGGATATCTCTCCCAATCCTGGTCCCTGCCTTATTTCTACTTGCTCTCGTCCTCGCCTCCCACATGCAACTTCTACTCCTTCTGGTGTTAACCCCTCCAACCTCATACCCATCCCCTGCCACCCTCCCTCCTCTCTCCCTTTCTCCTGTGCCCTTTGGAATGCTCGCTCCCTTTCTAACAAGTTCCTCTCTGTGCATGACTTCTTTCTCTCTCACTCCCTGCTTCTCTTTGCTATAACTGAGACCTGGCTCACTCAGTCTGACTCTGCTCTGGAAGCTGCCCTCTCTTATGGTGGCCTTTCCTTATCCCACACTCCGCGCCTTGATGGCAGGGGTGGAGGTGTGGGGCTCCT
>CM071571.1:1986591-2015594 GCA_036426205.1 Ascaphus truei | reverse complement strand
GCTCTCCTCTCTCTGCCGTTACCGAACTATTCCTATTCCCCCCCTCTTGCCTTTCCCTCCTTTGAGGTTCACACGTCCAGATCTTCCTCTCTCTCCTGTTCATGTGGCGGTCATGTATCGCCCACCTACTGTACTCATCCCCTTCTGCCTTTCTCTCTCACTTTGAATCTGGCTCTCTTTCTTCCTCTCCTCAGACCCCCTGTTCTTCTCCTCGGGGACTTCAATTGCCACATTGATGACCCCTCTAGTCCCTTGGGCTTCCCGCTTTCTTTCTCTAACCCTTCTTTTGGACTTCAACATGGCGGATGCAAGCCAGCACCCACAAGGATGGCCACTATTAGACCTGGTTTTCACAAAAATTTCTCTCTCTCTGATTATTCCCATTTCCCCTTTTCCTCTCTCGGACCATCGCCATCTCATTCTCTCTATCTCGTCTCAACTTCCCCCCCATCTACACCCCGGTCTGCAGAAAACTTCGCTCTATTCACTTACCTGACTTTGAGTCCACGTTACACTCCTCCCTTCCTCTCTCAGATCTGCTACAGACCCTGACAACTGTCGGACACTACAATCTGCCTTGTCCTCCTCTCTTGATCTCACATGCCCGCTCTCTCGCTGCCCACTGCCCTTTTAACCCTAGACCCTGGTTAAATCCCACACGCGCATGCTGCGTTTCTCACTCGTGTCCTCTGAACGCCTCTGGAGGAAATCTCATACTCTCCGCAGATTCCTTCACTACAAATTTATGCTATCCTGTTCAACTCTGCCCTCTCGCAAGCTAACAAGCCTACTTTTTTCACTAATCAACATGCACAAGTCTAACCCACGCCGACTGTTTCTCTGTCTTTGATACTCTACTCAACACCACCCTCCACTGCCTCTCCTTCCTCTATCCGCTCAGACTTTGCTGACTATTTTAAGGAAAAGGTGGGAATCCATACGTCAGAAATCCCCTCTGTGTTCTTCCTCCATCCTACACCTCTTCCTAACTCTCCTCCTGCCTCCGTGATGACTCTTTTTTCACTGTCTCAGAGGAGGATGTGTCGCTGTTGATCGCACTCCTTCTCCTCTACACCTTGCCCTCTTGACCCCATTCCCTCCCATCTCCTAAAACCTCTTGCTCCTTCTATAATCCCTACCTCACGCACATTTTAACTCCTCCCCTCTGCTCTGGAACCTTTCCATCCTCCTTCAAAACATTGCAACTATCTACACATTACTCCAAAACAGCAAGCTTGACCCTACCTGTCTTCTAACTATCGGCCTGTCTCCCTCCTGCCTTTTGCCTCTAAACTACATAGAACGTCTTGTATTCGCTCGCTTGCTCCATTTTCTCAACACCTATTCTCTCCTAGACCCTCACAATCTGGTCTTCCGTACTGCTACTCCAACGGAACAGCCCTCACAAATAAACTTACGACCTCCATCTGCCAAGACAGAGGTCATTACCTCTGCTCATATTTACTCGACCTCCTCTGCCGCAATTTAGACATCGGGATTCATATCAGGAGGGGCTACAGGGACGACAAAATACTGTATGAGTAGAGGAGGAGACAGGCACGCAGGATTAAAAGAGGATGGGAGAGTGAGACGCCCGGCGGGCTGGTACGTAGGAAGGTCGGTGAGGGAGATGAATGTGGATTGTGGAAGAGAGAGGTGTGTGTTTATATCAGAGGGAGGGTAATGATTATTGACTTTTTTTTCGTTTCTCAATATCTTTCTTTTCTATTTTCAAGCTTTTTTTCCTTCAATGATTGCAGCGGGAACGGAGTCGAGTATGGAGACCTTGCTTCCCTCCCGCCAGGGGGCTATCAGGGAGTATCCAGGCGGGTGCGCAGGCACCGTAGGGCGTTCTTCCCAAGCGATCCAGTGTCGCGCGACGCTACCTCTTCCCCGTGCCGTGGGGGGGGGAGGGGCGCTGGTAGCGCGGAGGTGGGTTCTGGGGGGCATCCGGAGATCGATCTTAAGGGTTTGAGCGGGGGACAGTGGGATAGAAGCCTGCGGTGGGAGGGAGGGCGAGGCCACGGTGCAGGGCCGGGGCGTGCGTCCGATGAAGCGGGTAAGGGATGGTGGAGTGTCTACCGATGGCTTCAGTGGCACCTGTACGGTTGCTGTGGCATTAAGGCTGTGAGGGGACCGGTGAGTAAGAGATCCCTTGATGGTAGCTACGTGTGGGTTATTGTTTGCTTGCAAGTCCTTTTTTTGCTTTCACCCTCTTCTCCTTCACATCTCCATACTCTGGGCATTCGGAACAAAGCTCTTATCCTGGATCTCATCCTACCTCTCCCATCGTACTTTAGTGTCTTCTGCTAATCCCTCCTCCTCCTCATTGATCTCTCGGGGGGTAACCCAGGCTCTGTCCTGGGACTCTTCTCTTTTCTCTGTATACACTCTCTCTAGGTGACCTAATAACATCTTTGGGTTAATTATCACCTCTATGCTGACGACACACAAATATATTTCTCAACACCCGACCTACACCTACTGTACAAACCAAGTTTCTGAATGTCTCTCGTGCTATATCATCCTGGATGGCCTCCGACGCCTTAAACTCAACATGGCTAAAACAGAGCTCTCACTACTTCTCCAAACCTGGCCCTACACTCCTTCCACATTACTGTTGGAAACTACGATCATTCACCCAGTAGCCCAAAGCACGC
This sequence comes from Ascaphus truei, assembly GCA_036426205.1. NCBI lineage: Eukaryota > Metazoa > Chordata > Amphibia > Anura > Ascaphidae > Ascaphus > Ascaphus truei. The sequence goes on along the minus strand of CM071571.1, from coordinate 2,012,934 downwards.
TGCCTTGGGGTCACACTCGACTCCTCTCTCACATTTGCCCCTCACATTCAAAACATTTCTAAAACCTGTCGCTTTTCTCGCAATATAACAAAGATACGCCCTTTCCTCTGTGCTCGACTGCTAAAAAATTGACTCAGGCCCTCATTCTCCCGTCTTGATTACTGTAACTCCTGCTGTCCGGCCTTCCTGCCTCTCACCTGTTCCCCTACAAATCTATCCTTAACGCTGCTGCCAGAATCACTCTACTCTTCCTAGATCTGTCTCAGCATCTCCCCTCATGAAATCCCTCTCCTGGCTTCCGATCAAATCCCGACATCTACATTCCATTTTCTCCTCACTTTTAAAGCTTTACTCTTCTGCCCCTCCTTAAATCTCAGCCCTAATTTCTCGCTATGCACCATCCAGACTCTTGCGTTCTTCTCAAGGATGTTCTTTCTACCCCTTTGTATCTAAAGCCCTCTCCCGCCCCTTAAACCTTTTCATTGGACTGCCCCTCAACTCTGGAATGCCCTTCCCCTCAGTACCCGACTAGCACCCTCTCTTCCACCTTAAGACCCACTTAAGAACACGCCTTAAGAGAAGCATATGAATAGGACTGTGGCTATTCTGAAACACATGGCACAATAAAGCTTGGCCCCTGCAGATGCACTTACCAGAACTCCCTCCTACTGTCTCTGTACGTTCTCCATACCTACCAAATAGATGTAAGCTCCTCGAGGCAGGGACTCCTCTTCCTTAATGTCTAAAGCACTTATTCCCATGATCTGTTATTTATATTATCTTATTTATGGATTACCACATGTATTACTGCTGTGAAGCGCTATGTACATTAATGGCGCTATATTAAATAAAGACATACAATACAATACAATACACTGGAAACAGTTTCAGATAGGTAAGAATGAAGGGATTGAATGCCAACATGTTGGAGATAGTAGGTTTGATATCATCGGTACTCCTTATTTAAAATAAATGATGTAAGATAAAAAGCCATGCAAGCTTGTGACGTTCACAACCACTCTACCACAATGGGTAACAAATGCCACCACTCTTATGGGACCACAAAATAATCCTGGCACATGTACTCTCACCTAAATGGATCACAGATAGCATGTATGAATTAGACCAGGGGGCTCAAACTGCATCTCAAGCCCCCCCAACAGTCAGGTTTTCAGGATATCAGGTCATCCTGCGCGTGTATGCTGGTAAGCTGAGACGGAGCAGCGAGGAGACAGCAGCGGTTTATCATTCCGCGGTGCGAGATCCGGATCTGTGCAGCCACCGAGGGTGCTGACTGTCTCAGTGTGAGTGTCCGTTTCCCCTTGCCAGTGCCAACCCTATGGCGGTTCTATACAAATCTTGTGATAGGTTGTTTCATGTTGTTTTCTTATGTTTTTATATAAATGTCATGTATTTGTATACTGTGCAGATTAGGGTTGTAGTCACCATCAGGTGTCTCTCTGGGTAGTACTTAGCGTTCAGCCCTGCGCACATGCTGTCTGAGGTGGGGTTGGATCCCCTCAGAGTTTGTGTATTTTAATAAATTACCTCCACTAATCCCTGGTGCGCATTTGTGCATGTTTATATCTAGGTTATAATGATGTACTGGCACCGGGTAATTACCGGTACCCGGCTTACCCCACGCTTTTTTAGCTACCCGGATAAGTTACCGCGACCGGCAGCAGGGGGCTGGTACCGAGGTCGAAACTGGCCAGGAATGCCATCCACTGGCCCGTCGGCCACCATGGGAAATAAACACATCCAAATATGCTTGAAAAGTGCTGATCATTGATGGACACGGTAATGTGAGATTTTGCATCGGTTTTCCAGGATTTTGCCCATTTTTTTTGCTGTTATACATACGCCCCAGTGTTTGGAATTTCAGAAACTTTAAAACAATGAATAAATCCCTTTTCTACTACATTCAAAAATGTCTATAATAAAAAAAAGTTTCTGCATCATATGTCAAGCTCAAAAATCAAAAACACATAGAAAAATATACAGTATTGTAAAATATACCCTGCGGTCGCGGTTTGTGTCCAAAAACTAAATTTAGTAACTAATTTACCAATATTTCAAGCCCAAAATGTCCTTACAATACACACTTCTTAACAGAAGGAAAAGGCACTCAGAGTTTCATTGATACTTCTCTAATGGGGGTCTGTTACAAGATTTGCCACTTCCCTGCAGTGGTGGGGGATCATGTGATGGACATTCCCCGCTGCGCTTTTCTGATCGTGACTATTTTTAATATTTATTGGTTGTGCTACAGCAATGAAGAATCACAGCTGGTAAGAGTTAGAAGTTTGCCACAGGAGACAGTTCATCATGTTTGACTAATGCATGCTTTGTTCTCAGAGTTTCTCTGTTGATCGATGCAGTGTTTATTTTCGAAGAAGGCCACTAATAATGCACATGCATAAATAAGGGATTCTGGGTGAACTTCTCAAACATTGTCCACAAGTTTTGCACCAATTACTTATTTCTTGTGTAATGCCACTTTTTGCAATAAGGTGGTATTTCTGGAAAAAACCACGATCTTAATTGAGGAAGGTTACATTTTTACACCTTTTCGGAACCCAAGTACTGGTCAGGAGAAGAGTTTCAGTATCCCAATTCGAAGTCTGCCGTCAGTAATACTACTGAGCGGAACCCTCACTGCAGCCACACTACTGGAAGACATCCCATGTGCTCGATCATGTGGGACGTGACGGTGGGTAACCAAGGTTTGCACAAATTCTGTTGTCGAGTACCAGCAGTAGCGGTTCTCAGGAGGAGAAGGGATTATAACCTCGCAAGCCAAGGTCACTCCAAACTCCGGAATCGTTAGCCCTGGTGACACTCGCCGCCCAACGTCTACACCCTTACAAATCATCCTCACACATCCTCTTTCTATCCATGCTTCTCCTCCTTGCTTCTGGGGATATCTCTCCCAATCCTGGTCCCTGCCTTATTTCTACTTGCTCTCGTCCTCGCCTCCCACATGCAACTTCTACTCCTTCTGGTGTTAACCCCTCCAACCTCATACCCATCCCCTGCCACCCTCCCTCCTCTCTCCCTTTCTCCTGTGCCCTTTGGAATGCTCGCTCCCTTTCTAACAAGTTCCTCTCTGTGCATGACTTCTTTCTCTCTCACTCCCTGCTTCTCTTTGCTATAACTGAGACCTGGCTCACTCAGTCTGACTCTGCTCTGGAAGCTGCCCTCTCTTATGGTGGCCTTTCCTTATCCCACACTCCGCGCCTTGATGGCAGGGGTGGAGGTGTGGGGCTCCTGCTCTCCTCTCTCTGCCGTTACCGAACTATTCCTATTCCCCCCTCTCTTGCCTTTCCCTCCTTTGAGGTTCACACTGTCCAGATCTTCTCTCCTCTCCCTGTTCATGTGGCGGTCATGTATCGCCCACCTACCTCTACTCATCCCCCTTCTGCCTTTCTCTCTCACTTTGAATCCTGGCTCTCTTTCTTCCTCTCCTCAGACTCCCCTGTTCTTCTCCTCGGGGACTTCAATTGCCACATTGATGACCCCTCTCTCCCTTGGGCTTCCCGCTTTCTTTCTCTAACCTCTTCTTTTGGACTTCAACAGTGGACTGCAGCCAGCACCCACAAGGATGGCCACTACTTAGACCTGGTTTTCACTAAAAATTTCTCTCTCTCTGATTTCTCCATTTCCCCTTTTCCTCTCTCTGACCATCGCCTCATCTCATTCTCTCTATCTCGCTTCTCAACTTCTCCACCTCCATCTACACCCCGGTTCTGCAGAAACCTGCGCTCTATTCACTTACCTGACTTTGAGTCCACGTTACACTCCTCCCTCTCCTCTCTCAGATCTGCTACAGACCCTGACAAACTGGTCAGGAACTACAACTCTGCCTTGTCCTCCTCTCTTGATCTACATGCCCCGCTTTCTCTCTGCCGCACTCGCCCTTTTAACCCTAGACCCTGGTTAAATTCCCACACGCGCATGCTGCGTTCCTCCACTCGTTCCTCTGAACGCCTCTGGAGGAAATCTCATACTCTCGCAGACTTCCTTCACTACAAATTTATGCTATCCTGTTTCAACTCTGCCCTCTCGCAAGCTAAACAAGCCTACTTTTCTTCACTAATCAACATGCACAAGTCTAACCCACGCCGACTGTTCTCTGTCTTTGATACTCTACTCAAACCACCCTCCACTGCCTCTCCTTCCTCCATCTCCGCTCAGGACTTTGCTGACTATTTTAAGGAAAAGGTGGAATCCATACGTCAGAACATCCCCTCTGTTTCTTCCTCCCATCCTACACCTCTTCCTAACTCTCCTCCTGCCTTCCTTGACTCTTTTTCCACTGTCTCAGAGGAGGATGTGTCGCTGTTGATCGCCTCTTCTCCCTCTACCACTTGCCCTCTTGACCCCATTCCCTCCCATCTCCTAAAACCTCTTGCTCCTTCTATAATCCCTACGCTCACGCACATTTTTAACTCCTCCCTCTGCTCTGGAACCTTTCCATCCTCCTTCAAACATGCAACAGTCATACCATTACTCAAAAACAGCAAGCTTGACCCTACCTGTCTTTCTAACTATCGGCCTGTCTCCCTCCTGCCTTTTGCCTCTAAACTCCTTGAACGTCTTGTATTCGCTCGCTTGCTCCATTTTCTCAACACCTATTCTCTCCTAGACCCTCTACAATCTGGCTTCCGTACTGCTCACTCCACGGAAACAGCCCTCACTAAAATAACTGACGACCTCCATGCTGCCAAAGACAGAGGTCATTACACTCTGCTCATATTACTCGACCTCTCTGCAGCATTTGACACCGTGGACCACCCTCTTCTCCTTCACATTCTCCATACTCTTGGCATTCGGAACAAAGCTCTATCCTGGATCTCATCCTACCTCTCCCATCGTACTTTCAGTGTCTCTTCTGCTAATACCTCCTCCTCCTCTATTGATCTCTCTGTGGGGGTACCCCAGGGCTCTGTCCTGGGACCTCTTCTCTTTTCTCTGTATACACTCTCTCTAGGTGACCTAATAACATCTTTTGGGTTTAATTATCACCTCTATGCTGACGACACACAAATATATTTCTCAACACCCGACCTTACACCTACTGTACAAACCAAAGTTTCTGAATGTCTCTCTGCTATATCATCCTGGATGGCCCTCCGACGCCTTAAACTCAACATGGCTAAAACAGAGCTCCTCATACTTCCTCCCAAACCTGGCCCTACTACCTCCTTCCACATTACTGTTGGAACTACGATCATTCACCCAGTAGCCCAAGCACGCTGCCTTGGGGTCACACTCGACTCCTCTCTCACATTTGCCCCTCACATTCAAAACATTTCTAAAACCTGTCGCTTTTTCCTCCGCAATATAACAAAGATACGCCCTTTCCTCTGTTGCTCGACTGCTAAAACTCTGACTCAGGCCCTCATTCTCTCCCGTCTTGATTACTGTAACCTCCTGCTGTCCGGCCTTCCTGCCTCTCACCTGTCTCCCCTACAATCTATCCTTAACGCTGCTGCCAGAATCACTCTACTCTTTCCTAGATCTGTCTCAGCATCTCCCCTCATGAAATCCCTCTCCTGGCTTCCGATCAAATCCCGCATCTCACATTCCATTCTTCTCCTCACTTTTAAAGCTTTACACTCTTCTGCCCCTCCTTACATCTCAGCCCTAATTTCTCGCTATGCACCATCCAGACTCTTGCGTTCTTCTCAAGGATGTCTTCTTTCTACCCCCTTTGTATCTAAAGCCCTCTCCCGCCTTAAACCTTTTTCATTGACTGCCCCTCACCTCTGGAATGCCCTTCCCCTCAGTACCCGACTAGCACCCTCTCTATCCACCTTTAAGACCCACCTTAAGACACACTTGCTTAAAGAAGCATATGAATAGGACTGTGGCTATTCTGAACACATGGCACATAAAGCTTGGCCCCCTGCAGATGCACTTACCAGAACTCCCTCCTACTGTCTCTGTACGTTCTCCCTACCTACCAATTAGACTGTAAGCTCCTCGGAGCAGGGACTCCTCTTCCTTAATGTCTAAAGCACTTATTCCCATGATCTGTTATTTATATTATCTGTTATTTATTGGATTACCACATGTATTACTGCTGTGAAGCGCTATGTACATTAATGGCGCTATATAAATAAAGACATACAATACAATACAATACACTGGAAACAGTTTCAGATAGGTAAGAATGAAGGGATTGAATGCCAACATGTTGGAGATAGTAGGTTTGATATCATCGGTTACTCCTTATTTAAATAAATGATGTAAGATAAAAGCCATGCAAGCTTGTGACGTTCACAACCACTCTACCACAATGGGTAACAAATCCACTCACTCTTATTGGGACACAAAATAATCCTTGCACATGTACTCTCACCTAAATGGATCACAGTATAGCATGTATGAATTAGACCAGGGGGCTCAACTGCAATCCTCAAGCCCCCCCAACAAGTCAGGTTTTCAGGATATCAGGTCATCCTGCGCGTGTATGCTGGTAAGCTGAGACGGAGCCTGCAGGAGACAGCAGCGGTTTTATCCATCTCCGCGGTGCTGAGATCCGGATCCTGTGCAGCCACCGCGGGTCTGCTGACTGTCTCAGTGTGAGTGTCCGTTTCCCCTTGCCAGTGCCCAACCCTATGGCGGTTTCTATACAAATCTGTTGATAGGTTGTTTTCATGTTTGATTTTCTTTTATGTTTTTTATATAAATGTCACTGTATTTGTATACTGTGCAGCTTAGGGTTTAGTCACCATCAGGTGTTCTCCTGGGTAGTACTTAGCCGTTCAGCTGCACAGCTGTTCTGAGGTGGGGTTGGATCCCCTCAGAGTTTGTGTATTTTTAATAAATTACCTTCCACTAATCCCTGGTGCGCATTTGTGCATTTTTATTATCTAGGTTATAATGATGTACTGAGCACCGGGTAATTACCCGGTACCCGGCTTACCCCACGCTTTTTCAGCTACCCGGAAATTACCCGGACCCGGCAGCAGGGGGCTGGTACCGGGTCGAAACTGGCCCAGGAATGCCCTCCACTGCCCGTCCGGCCACCATGGGAATTAAACACATCCAAATATGCTTGAAAAGTGCTGATCATCTGATGGACACGGTAATGTGAGATTTTGCATCGGTTTTCCAGGATTTTGCCCAATTTTTTTGCTTTTATTACATACGCCCCAGTGTTTGGAATTTCAGAAACTTTAAAAACCAATGAATAAATCCCTTTTCTACTACATTCAAAAATGTCTATAATAAAAAAAAGTTTCTGCTATCATATGTCAAGCTCAAAATCAAAAACACATTAGAAAAATATACAGTATGTAAAATATACCCTGCGGAGCGGTGTGTCCAAAACTAAATTTAGTAACTAATTTACCAATATTTCAAGCAAAATGTCCTTACAATACACACTTCTTAACAGAAGGAAAAGGCACTCAGAGTTTCATTGATACTTCTCTAAATCGGGGTCTGTTACAAGATTTGCACCTTCCCTGCAGTGGCTGGGGATCATGTGATGGACATTCCCCGCTGCGCTTTTCCTGATCGCTGACTATTTTTAATATTTACTTGGTGTTGCTACAGCAATGAAGAATCACAGCTGGTAAGAGTTAGAAGTTTGCCACAGGAGACATTCATCATGTTTTGACTTAATGCATGCTCTTGTTCTCAGAGTTTCTCCTGTTGCTCGATGCAGTGTTTATTTTCTAAGAAGGCCACTAATTAATGCACATGCATAATAAGGGATTCTGGGTGAACTTCTCAAACATGTCCACAAGTTTTGCACAATTACTTATTTCTCTGTGTACTTGCCACTTTTTTTGCAATAAGGTGGTATTTCTGGAAAAACCACGATCTTAATTGAGGAAGTTTACATTTTTACACCTTTTCGGAACCAATGTACTGGCTCAGGAGAAGAGTTTCAGTATCCCAATTCCTGAAGTCTGCCGTCCCAGTAATACTACTGAGCGGACCCTCACTTGCCAGCCACCCTACTGGAAGACATGTGCTCTCCATGTGGGACGTGAGGTAACAGTTACTGGTTGGTTTGCTAGGAAGTTACCAGTGGCAATTCTTTCCTGAAACCCCAGGGTCTGGAAAGTTTTAATGCTTAATGTCTCCGGAACAGGGGATAGGGTTATGAGTAATGCTGTAATAAAAGCGAACAACAAAAAGTTCTCCAACGAGGTTTGCTGCTAAGTTTTTAATACAGGAGACAATATATTGGTTGGAAATGTACAGAGACTTTTCCATGTGCTGAGGCCTGCACATCTGTCTTAGCATAGCACACGTGAAGTGCCCTGTTGGTAGTACACAGAACATTTAAACTTATCTTTCCATATAAAATAATCTAATTCAGTAATGGAAAGTATCAGTCATTTTGATTAGATACTTTGGGGGGGATTTGTGAAGCTCTGAGTCAATGGCAGTTAAAAAATATTGGGTAAGGGGGGAGGGGAAGGAAACTCTCGCTTCAGCTCAATTAACAACATAAATTGGTAACAAAGGTGCAAAAGGAGGTAGGGAACGATTATGAAATTAGGGGAAAGCGCACCCTATTGATAGCACTCATTGTAAAGTATGATATGATGGAAAATGTAAAAACAAAACTTTATTTATATTTGAAAAAAAAATTCAAATATAAATAAAGTTTTATTTTGACATTTTCCATCATATCATACTTTACAATGAGTGCTATCAATAGGGTGTGCTTTCCCCTAATTTCTCAATGGCAGCTAAGGTGGAACTCTAATATACCTGCTGGAAGTCTTGTTAATCCCCACTCCTCCATTAATCCATTAAAAAGGGCAATATCTTTTATCAATTGCTAAAGCAAGTTTCTACCATTGGCTGTTAAATGCGATAATGGTTATCACTTTAGTGAACACACCTGCACGAGTCCTACATAGAGAAAGCTTTGTGAAGGATGTGGTGTGCATTTCTGCTAGGAGGAAGCAAGAAGCATCCATTGCCAATATAACATCACCATACAGAACCGGCTGGAACACAGTGAAATAATGTCAATATTCTCCAAGTTGATTACCCTGGTATAGGGTCGCCAGACGTTACTTACAGTATACATATACGGAACTGTCCCTTATTTCATTGAGTGGCCCCATTGTCCCGGAAAGGTCTGTCGGGACGCATATTTGCCCTGTATTTTAAATGACGGTAATGAAATCAGTCATAAACACGTAATAGATTTTTACTTGAGTAATAGTTCACTTTTCCTATAGATATCGCTTTACTAAATTATTAAAATAATAAAGTTAGGACCCTGCCTGGACACCTCATAAAACCCTGATCCGCACCCTCCAAGGCGATACCTTTTCTCCCATCGCTTCTTGTTAGTTCAGTGCGCGTCTTTCCCCGCCCGCCAAGCGCAGAGAGGATAACACCCAAAGCGGGAGATACCATCCAGCTCTGCGGCGTTTAGCGAATATAATACAAATAGTTTTCTGCAATAACCAGTGATCAGTGGGCTAATGTTCTGTACTGTCTGCCAGCCCAATGATCAGTGGGCTAACGTTCTGTACTGTCTGCCAGTCCAATGATCAGTGGGCTAAGGTCCTGTACGTTCTGCCAGTCCAATGATCAGTGGGCTAAGGTTCTGTACTGTCTGCCAGCCCAATGATCAGTGGGCTAATGTTCTGTAACTGTCTGCCAGCCAATGATCAGTGGGCTAACTTCTGTACTGTCTGCCAGCCCAATGATCAGTGGGCTAAGGTCCTGTACTGTCTCTGCCAGTCCAAATGATCAATGGGCTAAGTGTTCTGTACTGTCTGCCAGCCCAATGAATCAGTGGGCTAAGGTTCTGTCTACGGTCTGCCAGCCACAAGATCAGTGGGCTAAGGTCCTGTACTGTGCTGCCAAGTCCAATGATCAGTGGCTAATGTTCTGTACTGTCTGCCAGCCCAATGATCATGGGCAAGGTGCGGTACTGTCTGCCAGTCCAAGGATCAGTGGGCTACATTTCGTGACTGTCTGCCATCCATGATCAGTGGGCTAATGTGCTGACTTCCTGCCAGTCCAATGATCAGTGGGCTAAGGTCCTGTAGGTCGCCAGCCAATGATCAGGGGGCTAATGTTCTGTACTGTCTGCCAGCCCAGATCAGTGGGCTAATGTCTGTGACTGTCTGCCAGCCAATGATCAGTGGGCTAATGTTCTGTACTGTCTGCCAGTCCAATGATCAGTGGGCTAACTTCCTGTACTGTCCTGCCAGCCCAATGATCAGTGTGGCTAATGTTCTGTACTGTCTGCCAGTCCAATGATCAGTGGGCTAACGTTCTGTACTGTCTGCCACCCAATGATCAGTGGGCTAATGGTTCCTAACTGTCTGCCAGTCCAAGATCAGTGGGCTAATGTTTCTGTACTGTCTGCCAGTCCAATGATCAGTGTGTGCTAATCGTTCTGTACTGTCTCCAGCCATGATCATGGGCTAATGTTCTGTACTGTCTGCCAAGTCCAATGATCAGTGGGCTAAAGGTTCCTGACTGTCTGCCAGTCCAAAGAATCAGTGGGCTAACGTTCTGTACTGTCTGCCAGTCCAATGATCAGTGGGCTAAGGTCCTGTACGTTCTGCCAGTCCAATGATCAGTGGGCTAATGTTCTGTACTGTCTGCCAGCCCAATGATCAGTGGGCTAATGTTCTGTACTGTCTGCCAGCCCAATGATCAGTGGGCTAACGTTCTGTACTGTCTGCCAGCCCAATGATCAGTGGGCTAAGGTCCTGTACGTTCTGCCAGTCCAATGATCAGTGGGCTAATGTTCTGTACTGTCTGCCAGCCCAATGATCAGTGGGCTAACGTTCTGTACTGTCTGCCAGCCCAATGATCAGTGGGCTAAGGTCCTGTACTGTCTGCAAGTCCAATGATCAGTGGGCTAATGTTCTGTACTGTCTGCCAGCCCAGTGATCAGTGGGCTAATGTTCTGTACTGTCTGCCAGTCCAATGATCAGTGGGCTAAGGTCCTGTACTGTCTGCCAGTCCAATGATCAGTGGGCTAATGTTCTGTATGTTCTGCCAGTCCAATGATCAGTGGGCTAATGTTCTGTACTGTCTGCCAGCCAACTGATCATTTGTTGTAAGGTTGGTATTCCCGTCACAAATGAGTCTATGGCAGGAGTGGGCAACTCCAGACCTCAAGGGCCACCAACAGGTCAGGTTTTCAGGATCTCCCTGCTTCAGCACAGATGACTCAATCAGTGGCTCAATCTTTGACTGAGTCACCTGTGCTGAATCAGGGATATCCTGAAAACCTAACCTGTTGGTGGCCCTAGAGGACTGGAGATCCCCCCCCCCCCGCCCCGTCTCCTGCCACAAGCTGATTTTGCCGTGGTGCTTATGTATTACATATAACCAGGTGCCTTTGCTCAGTTTATTAATTAACATCAAATTGATTCAGTTCAGTATAGCGCGCTACACATCTTCGCCTCCTACTCCTAACCGCAGGCATATTTTATCTCCGTAACCTGCCATTTTTAATTACCGAAGACAAAAAGCAGCATTGGCTATTTTCTGCATTTATAAGGGAAACTGGGAGATTTTACAGTTAAACTTTATTACACCAAAGTTGAATTATATTGTCAGGTATGTGCTGTTATATTAAGTTATCCACATTACAGAGAAAAAGAAAAGAATGATATAGTTTAAACCTAGGTGCAGGCAGATGGATTAACGTGACTGCTGTATGCGCCATCCACAGCAGCGCAAAAATCAGGATCTTAAACAGAGTGAGCGCCCTTGAAATGTGACGGGTGCGTTATTGAGCTATTTTGCCCTGTTAAATGATACAGATATTGGATACATACAGGGGCACTTACAAGAGGCCAATGCAGTGTCACAATTATAACAAACTATCACAATCATAGCAGATACTCATAACCTGTATTGTAGCCATTAGGCTGGGAACATGGTGCGCAGACACTGCGGGTGCGAGCGAACAGACTGCCTTAAGGCAGTGATCGTGTCCATGCGGCGTGGCGGGAGGGGGCTCGCGGCGTGGTGCGCGTTGTGCAAGTAATCAGTTGAAATTGATTTCTTGGCGCGACAGGCCGGTCACGTGAGCGGCTCACCCAATGAGGGTGAACCAGCTCCATGATGTCCCCAGGCATGACCTCCATGGCCCGTCTACCATGGCAAGGGAAAGCACTCGCTTACTTCCCAGCCCCGCACGCCTCGGCGCGGGCGAAGGCGCCATGGCCCCAGCCTTACGCATACACATGTCGCTCCACTAACTTTAGGACCAGTTTAGCCTCAGTTCTGCCGCAGTCGGGGAGAATAGGAATAAACCTAATAAAGAGTTGTGCCATGTACACCAATCTCCATGTGTTACCGATTCCATACATGTATATAGGACTCATGTTAACGGGCACACAAACATGTACAAATGCCATTCGAGCTTATGCAAGCCATATAAATCATCACAAATATATATGATGTCGGTCATACATTTCCATTGGTTTCCATTCATTAAGTCAATCTCGGTCTGTCAGACATACTTGAAGCAGGGGTGTTACAGTGACGTGTATACAAAGCGCCTTCCAATGCATTTCCACAAGACCTGGTCCGATTTCCATAAGATGGCTCGGTCAATGCGTTGACACGACTTTCTCCAGGCGGCACCAGAGCACCTTGTCCGAAGTGGCCCAGTAAACCCAGCTCCTTATCGTTTCAAGCACAAGAGATGCTTTTATTTTCTCAAAGTATGATTTATACTAAAAAAAAAAAAAATAGAGTAGGATCGACCATAAACAAATCTTTAATAAGCATTAGTGTAACAGGATGATATGTGTTTATTTTGACAGCATAATACATTCAGCAATTCTGGCTGAAAATCAGACCGAGATCAAATATGATCTATGTATATTCTTTCCATAGTGTAACTATGTATATTCTTTCCATAGTGTTACTATGTATATTCTTTCCATAGTGTAACTATGTATATTATTTCCATAGTGTACCTATGTATATTCTTTCCATAGCTTTACTCTGTATATTCTTTCCATAGTGTTACTATGTATATTCTTTCCATAGTGTTACTCTGTATATTCTTTCCATAGTGTTACTATGTATATTCTTTCCATAGTGTTACTCTGTATATTCTTTCCATAGTGCTACTATGTATATTCTTTCCATAGTGTACCTATGTATATTCTTTCCATAGTGTAACTATGTATATTCTTTCCATAGTGTTACTCTGTATATTCTTTCCATAGTGCTACTATGTATATTCTTTCCATAGTGTTACTATGTATATTCTTTCCATAGTGTACCTATGTATATTCTTTCCATAGTGTACCTATGTATATTTTTTCCATAGTGTAACTATGTATATTCTTTCCATAGGTTTTACCTACTTGTATGTATATTATTTCCATAGTGTTACTATGTATATTCTTTCCATAGTGTAACTATGTATATTCTTTCCATAGTGTTACTATGTATATTCTTTCCATAGTGTTACTATGTATATTATTTCCATAGTGTTACTATGTATATTATTTCCATAGTGTTACTATGTATATTCTTTCCATAGTGTTACTATGTATATCATTTCCATAGTGTTACTATGTATATTATTTCTATAGTGTTACTATGTATATTATTATACATAGTGTTACTATGTATATTCTTTCCATAGTGTTACAACAAACTAGAGTTCCAAATTTCATTTCTCTTTACCAAACTTTTCACTTACAAGGGTTTTTACTAAACGAATATTTGACGTTTCAAACATTGGTTTTAAGATATCAGAAAAGCGTAAACTCTTCCAGTTTCCAGCACGTTCCCTCTGCGTTTTTATTTTGTACCTAGCTACAATCCACAAATCTTTAACATCTTTAGTAACCAGTCTCAGCCCTTAGGAAAGTGTACATACCAACTTTAAAGTAAGCTTGTCCAAAACCAATGTACCAGTAGGTTTGTGTTTTTATGAATTCCAGATTTGTGTAGCTGCCGGCTTTTAAAAAAAAAGCTGTAATGTAAAAGTCATGTGTGCTGCCGTTCTCCTTCTTTCCTTGATCACCGATGCGTTCACTTAACAAAAGCAAAAACATTGAATATATTATACACAAGAACAGTAGAAGAAAAATACATAAATCAGATGATTAGTATCAGGCTTGACCACTGTACCGCATGCACGATTATGCCTTAATAGTCCTCTTAGAATATACACCGCCGTTATGGGAGAGACGCAGGCCCTTATTCAGTAACCTGGGTTAGCGCAGATCCGCCGTTATCGCACAAAGCGCTGGATCAGCGGTATCGCAGCTTACTCAATAAGGGCCGTATACTTAAATATGTCCTATTCTACGTCATAATCCTCATATGCTGTAGTATCTATCACATGAGTTCCCAACAGTACATGTGAAAACATGCAGTACAATTGTACGAGATCACGTCAATCAAACAATGTCCAGTCATATGTAGCGCGGAGACATAATAAACACACATTTACATATAGGAAGTGAACATAATGCACATTTATTATTCCTGTGGCGTTATATATCTAGCGATCGGGAGCTTTATGCATCAGTAACAATTACTAGCCGTTGAAGCAGCCCATCACTTCCAGCTTCTCACAGCTAAGCAGCTGATGGATCGCTCCGCTGTCACAGGATGGGTGGATATACTTCCCATTGGGTTCTCATACCTGTACACAGCACCTTACCCTATTCTGGGGTAGAGAAGCATATCTAATGCGCAGTCTTCTGCCGTGAGATACCATCTGGCGCGGAAAGACACCTTACTGTCCCTTCATGTGAATAGGCTGTAACGTATTCCAGCACCGAAGCTGCCTTATGGCAGAACCCTGCTCTGTACATAGAACCCACTGTCAGTGGGGGATTTCCCATTAGGACCGGGCATAGGGCGGCAACATTTTGGGGCAGCAAATGTTCTATTTTCCCCCATATACAGAGGCCCCCGCCCTCTTCCCCACTGATTGCCGGGGGAGAGCCTGGGGCCTCTGTAAAGGTCTCTTACCCTTTCCTTCCTGCCGTGTTCCTCCTTCTGCAGCATTGGGGCGTCAAATGTCTCTGCGACGTCACATGGCGACACATTGTCATGGAAACGTGTCGTCACATGATGCTGAAAGGCTGCAGAAGGAGGCGGCCCGGGGTAAGTGCCTATGGGCGGCAAAATGCTAAATCCGCCACGGCCCGCTGTCTTTATCCTTTATAAGATTAGAAGTAGTAACACAGGCCCCCAGCTCACTGTGTTATATCACTTTCTCTCTATATCTGCTTTACTTTCTGTGTTTCATCTTGTTTTTACTGGTGTGTGTCAGAAAACCTGTGTTTTATTTAATCTCACCTTGTAAAGGTTCTGTTACGCCGGTGCTGCCCGCAGACCAGACCCGTCCCCTGAGCTGAAGGGGAAGGTGGTAATACACGCACCCGCAGCTAAGGGAGCATGTCCGGAGTGTGGTATGAAGCGTTGCCAGGCCAGGTGTAGTACGGTAGACAATACTTGCCGGTACCGGTTGTAGAGATAGAGTGAAGGATGCCTTGCCGAAGTCAGGGAGTGGAGAGTGGAGATAGGTCGTAGTACAAGCCGTGTTCAAGGGGTTACCAGAGTGAGCGTTGTCCAAGGAGTGCCGAGATCGATAGCCAGAGGGGGTAGTCGTACGAGCCGCGTCAGAACCTGTGAAAACACTGAGAGAATCCAGGAGTACTTCCATACAGAGACTATGTCGAGCGACGAGTGAGAGCAGAGAGGAGCTAGATAAAACAGGAAGATCCAATTAGGAACGGAGGCGGGACAGGAAGAGCTACAGGGAGACACTGCAGATTGGTGCAGGCATAACAGGCCAGGTGAGTCTTGTTAGTAACCTGAGTATGCCCGTGCAGTGTGCGGGGGCGGAGCCTGAGGTCCGGGGGACGGGAAGAAGAGTGTGCAGACTGAGCGTGCTTCGTAACTCGTGTACGCGCGTGAACCGAGCCAGTGGATGGTGCAGGTGTGCGTGCAGGAAGACGTGGGCGCGCCCGGCGCTGAGCAGAGGAATCGCCGAGGGGAGTGATCCCGCGACGGCGGCAGGGGCGGGGAGCCGTGGAGGCCGGTAAGGCAGGATAGTTTTGTGTGTCCAGGGGCTCCGTGCGGGGAGGGAGGGCTCTGTGTGGGGAGCGTGGAGAACGCCGATTCCTGACAGGTTCCAGGCCGGCCTTTGGCTGGAACCCGCCCTTACCTGGCTGCTGTGGACATTTTGATTACTGACAGCCTGCTATATTGGCTGCACCTGTTCAAGCCCTCCACACATTAAGTCCTTTCAAGGTTACAATCAACAACATAAATATCCCTTCTTGGAGGTATGCTGTTAGTAGACAGTGGTTTACTTCTACATTACTGCCCATCAGCTGGTTTAGCTAACACTGTTAGAGCTGCGGACTAGAAAAACAATGGATGTGGGTTCGTTCTAGTCCTGTTGGGTCTGACACCATTCCAGTTATTAGGTTGGTGCCTTAGGCTTATTATCAACTCTATACAGTTGGTATGGAAATATTTTAGGAAGTGTGGGCCGGGACTCATTTAAATATATTTTGCATAGTAATTAGCATAGCATTAGCATAGTAATTAGAAAGGTAGCGCAGATATTGCTCCCTGATTTATTTGAAGGGGCATATATACAGCTGGAGACACTATTACATAAAAAGTCTGACTCAGCAACGGATTTCAGATTGCTCTCTGTCTTTGAAAAAAAATGAAAGTAAATCCAAAATGGTGAATTGGCCTTTTCCAATCCGTGGAGATCCACGGACCAAAGAAACCGGGAGATCCACGGACCAAAGAAATGTGTGTGAGTCCCTGTGTGTTACAGACACTGGGTGGGTCCCTGTGTGTTACAGACACTGTGTGTTACAGACACTGTGTGAGTCCCTGTGTGTTACAGACATTGTGTGTGAGTCCCTGTGTGTGAGTCCCTGTGTGTTACAGACACTGGGTGGGTCCCTGTGCTGTGTGTGAGTCCCTGTGTGTTACAGACACTGGGTGGGTCCCTGTGTGTTACAGACACTGTGTGTTACAGACACTGTGTGAGTCCCTGTGTGTTACATACACTGTGTGAGTCCCTGTGTGTTACAGACATTGTGTGTGAGTCCCTGTGTGTTACAGACACTGGGTGGGTCCCTGTGTGTTACAGACACTGTGTGTTACAGACACTGTGCGTGGGTCCCTGTGTGTTACAGACACTGTGTGTTACAGACACTGTGTGTTACAGACACTGTGTGTGTGTCCCTGTGTGTGAGTCCCTGTGTGTTACAGATAGTGTGTGAGTCCCTGTGTGTCACATACATTGTGTGTGTCCCTGTGTCTGAGTCCCTGTGTGTTACAGACACTGGGTGGGTCCCTGTGTGTTACAGACACTGTGTGTTACAGACACTGTGTGAGTCCCTGTGTGTTACATACACTGTGTGAGTCCCTGTGTGTTACAGACATTGTGTGTGAGTCCCTGTGTGTTACAGACACTGGGTGGGTCCCTGTGTGTTACAGACACTGTGTGTTACAGACACTGTGTGAGTCCCTGTGGTGTTACAGACATCTGTGTGGTGTTCCACTTGAGTCCCTTGTGTTACAACCTGTGTCCCTGTTACAGACACTGTGTTGTTTACAGACCTGGTGTGAGTCCCTGTTTGTTAATACACTGTGTGAGTCCCTGTGTGTTACAGACATTGTGTGTGAGTCCTGTGTGTTACAGACACTGGTGGGTCCCTGTGTGTTACAGACACTGTGTGTTACACAGACACTGTGTGAGTCCCTGTGTGTTACATACACTGTTTGAGTCCCTGTGTGTTTCAGACATTGTGTGTGAGTCCCTGTGTGGTGATCTCTGTGTGTTACCACGTTGTCCCTGTGTGTTTAGGCGGTGTCCCTGTGTGTTACAGGCTCCCCTGTGTCTCCTAAGACCTAAGCAGTTCATTTCAGTGCTTCCTTCCACCTGAAAGGTAGGGATTTATTACATACTGTTA
Organism: Ascaphus truei; assembly: GCA_036426205.1. Lineage (NCBI taxonomy): Eukaryota > Metazoa > Chordata > Amphibia > Anura > Ascaphidae > Ascaphus > Ascaphus truei. The sequence goes on along the minus strand of CM071571.1, from coordinate 1,994,986 downwards.
ACCCTTTGTTCTGACATATAATAGAGACTTGACCATTCTTAAGAGTGTGGATCAATCAAAGCATTTATTTTTTGATACTTCACTTAGAAGATTCAGTTTCACGATCCACTATTAAAAAAGTGATATATAACTCTATGTTTAAATTGACAGAAATAGTATGCATATTATGAGATGTTTCCACTTGGAGAATATTTTGTTATCCTTCATAAATGCTCTGTTTTGCAAAATTGCAGTTATTACCCAATGCTTATACTTAATTTGCAAGAAACCTGCGGCCTTTTAGTTTATTGTGAAAACTTTGAACTTTATACTGAAAGCTGAAAATGCTGCAGCATACAAAGTATCTGTAATGTTCCTCTTGTAACTAATCCTGTTTTTGTTTTAGCATTTGTAAATATTTCTTGGAATAAATGTCTTCGCTGCCTCAGAATTGCCATTTCTTTGCTTTAAGTACAATACTAGTTTGCAGATTATTGTCTGATGCTCCTTTTGTCTGAAAGCAAATACTTGGGTGGGTCCAAACCTGGAATTACTGTCCTATCATGCAGACATATTCCAGGAAGTCGGAAACAAGTTTGGCAGGCTACTGAGACTTGTGCAGAGCTCACACTCCTGTGCTGCACTGAGACTTGTGCAGAGCTCACACTCCTGTGCTGCACTGAGACTTGTGCAGAGCTCACACTCCTGTGCTGCACTGAGACTTGTGCAGAGCTCACACTCCTGTGCTGCACTGAGACTTGTGCAGAGCTCACTCTCCTGTGCTGCACTGAGACTTGTGCAGAGCTCACTCTGCTGTGCTGCACTGAGACTTGTGCAGAGCTCACTCTCCTGTGCAGCACTGAGACTTGTGCAGAGCTCACACTCCTGTGCAGCACTGAGACTTGTGCAGAGCTCACACTCCTGTGCAGCACTGAGACTTGTGCAGAGAGCTCACACTCCTGTGCAGCAGTGAGACTTGTGCAGAGAGCTCACTCCTGTGCAGCACTGAGACTTGTGCAGACAGCTCACACTCCTGTGCAGCACTGAGACTTGTGCAGAGAGCTCATACTCCTGTGCAGCACTGAGACTTGTGCAGACAGCTCACACTCCTGTGCAGCACTGAGACTCATGCAGAGCTCACACTCCTGTGCAGCACTGAGACTTGTGCAGAGCTCACACGCCTGTGCAGCACTGAGACTTGTGCAGAGAGCTCACACGCCTGTGCAGCACTGAGACTTGTGCAGAGAGCTCACACTCCTGTGCAGCACTGAGACTTGTGCAGAGAGCTCACACTCCTGTGCAGCACTGAGACTTGTGCAGACAGCTCACACTCCTGTGCAGCACTGAGACTTGTGCAGACAGCTCACACTCCTGTGCAGGCTTGATGATGACTGGGACAGATAAGATTTGTTGCTTGGAATTCCTGGGGAAAAAACAATTAGCTGGAGGCAATTCTGATTGGCAAAGAATGGCAGATCTGATAACCTCTGACTTGAGATGGCAGATCTGATAACCTCTGACTTGAGATGGCAGATCTGATAACCTCTGACTTGAGACTGCTTATCTTACATCATGTTTGATGTTCATAAACCACTGATAGTTTCAGTTTTCATCATTTGTCATGTTTTCAATGTCTACATTAATCTTACAAGGGATTTTATTTTCAGCAGACGGCATTCAGGGCTGAATTCTGCAGCATAGCATTAAGCTTTGTGTATAGATGATAGGGGTATAATAATTTATACTAAAAGTACCTATTCTATTATTTTATATAGGATAAGTGCCTGTCGTCTAAATTTAATGTAGATTGAACTGGATGGACATATGTCTCGTTTAAATCTCATCTACTATGTATTTCTTTAACTTCCAACCTCCAGAACAGTAATAAAACTCGAATTGGTTCTAGCATCTAAGCTCCCAATGTTTAACCGCCTCCTATGTTCTATTGTAAGTGAGATTGGTAAGAGACTAGCAAAGAGTCATCAGTATAAACCCGGTGTATGTGATATAGTGATAGCATTAGTTTGTACAATGCATTATGGGACACAAGCCTGTGTACCAAGCCACACGTAGTACTATTCTTGGAAAAACTAAATGACCTAGAAGCATCAATCCCCAAAAATCCTAATACTATTGGTGGGATATTTTTCATTGATGAATCAATTTTTGCCCAAGAATTGCACCAATTTGGCCTTTAAATATAGAGCCCTATATTTTTCTTTTAATCCATTGCACAAACTAGTCTCACTAAGGGTACGTTACACACACTGCCAGGATTCAACGAAACTACATCTTGAGACAACATTCCGACTCCTATTTGCATCAAACAATCAATCATTGAGTTTGCAGCGTGGGTCACAGGAGCGAGAATCGTGGGTCACAGGGGTGAGAATCGTGGGTCACAGGGGCGAGAATCGTGGGTCACAGGGGTCGAGAATCGCAGGATGGAGACCAAACTCTTCACAGAAGAGGAGGGTCTTAAGTCAGGCATCTAAACTCCACTCCTCAAGGGCCACCACCATGTTTTAAGGATATCCCTGCTTCCGCACAGGTGGGGCAGTCTTCTACTGACCCACTGATTGAGCCACCGGTGCTGAAGCTTGGATATCCTTAAAACCAGACCTGTTGGTGGCCATTGAGGAGTGGAGTTCAGAACCCCTACTGAAGTGAAAGCATTTTCTCGATAGTGACATTTGGAATATTTTAACTGTTGTCATTTGAACAGAGAACTGAATTGTCACCATTACTTCAAATGTGCATTGTATTTAGCACACCAGAAGTGTCAAACATTTATCAGAGATGATCAGAGACAGAAATTAGTTAGCATTCAATGGCAGACCAAGGAAACATGAAACATGTAACATCATAAATACTATGGAGGTATAGATAATCTCAAAATCTGGTGTGGATATTTAAGTAAAACCTTGAGGAGTAAATGAACACATGTTTAGTTAAGATGATAGATTTCTTGGCTAATAAGTATTTTACATGTTAGATTTCAAGACTACTCAAACATCTTCCTCAGACATCTGAGGAATGTCACTAGCCTACGGCTATCCAGATGCTTTAAGAAGGTAGCAGAATGGTAAAGAAAGCTTACATTTAAAACACTTATTAGCCAATAAAGGTATCACCCAAAGTTATCATATTCCTCCAGTTAATCACCACACTAAACTTAACAAACTCGTGTGTATAAAGAGGCGCGCCTTCTCCTCTAACAGAAACATCTTTTTGCATACATGTAACAATGTGTTTCAGCCTCTTGTGGAGAATTGTAGTATGAAACATAGATATAAATGTCTTACAACAATGGAAATATGCAATTAGACCTGCTTTGCAGAGGTTGCAGTCTGACAATATATATATATTTTAATTTATGGTGGGTGAAAAAAGCGACAGCAAACCTCCACCGTTAGCATACAGCCAATAAAGAATATCACTTGTGAGCACATTCACATGTCTTAGACAGGTCTGCAACCCTGCCTTTCAACCATTATCACCTTGCATACAGTGCTCCCACTGCAGCAAGGGATTCTGGGAAATGACATGCAAATGAGCACACAATGTGTCACCTTTTTCCTGGAATATCCATTCACATGGAGCCCATTTAAGCTGATGTATCGCCGTTCACACAGCTTTTAAGCATAGCATGAGACTAGCAAAGCAAGTACAGACCACTCACAGACATGTTTCAGCCTTGATGGGTATCATCAGTGTGAGGTTGGTTTATACTTGCTTTGCAATATTTCTAGGCTGGGTAGGTTTACCATATCACATTTTAAATTATGGTGGGTGAAAAAGGCGAAAAAAATCAGCTCCATTTAACCCATTGAATACGCCATTTTCCGTCCCAGGAGGGATTGCCCTTTTCAAGCATTTGACCTCACAGTGCAGCGTTACTTTGGTAGCTAGTGATGTGCTAATATCTCCTGCACCATTAGCAAGCTCTGCTCGTCAACGGTCAGTTCTGCGATTTATATTCTCATAATGTATAGAATATTGTGTCCAAAGTAAATGTACCCTTACAGCATGGACTGTCTACTTACTGTATAACTAGTACTGCAGATCCCCCTAACTATGTAACTCGCCCTAACTATGTAACTCGCCCTAACTATGTAATAAATTATCAAATAACTAATTACTTCGATTCAACAAAGACCTTAAGCTTTAGAAAGGCAGATTTTAATAAAGTGCGGACTAATCTAGCAGTAATACACTGGGATGATGCTTTTGCAGGGAAAATGTAGAAGATAAATGGTCAGTCTTTAAAACATTGTTAGAAAAGCACATTTATCAGTGTATACCTTGGGTAATAAGTATAAAAGAAATAAGTCAAAACCAATGTGGCTAAATAAACAGGTAGGGGAGGAAATGGACAAGAAGAGGAAGGCGTTTAAATTCTTTAAGTCAGAAGGGACGGAGACATCGTATCAGAATTATAAGGAATGTAACAAAAATTGCAAAAGTGCAATCAAATTAGCAAAAATGGATAATGAAAAAAGGATTGCAATAGAAAGTAAGATCAACCCTAAAAAGTTCTTTAAGTACCTTAATAACAAAAAAATTAAAAAGAAAATATAGGACCCTTTCAGTGTGAGATGGGTAGGCAGATTATTGGAGATAAGGAAAAAGCAGAGGTATTAAACAAATTCTTTGCCTCTGTGTTTACTAGGGAAGAATCAATTTCAATAGTAGCGCCATAGGAGGAAGCCACAACCTCCATATTAATGAACAATTGGTTAACTGAGGTAGAAGTTTATAGGCGGCTTGATAAAATTAAAGTAAATAAGGCACCTGCCCCTATAGCATACATCCAAGAGTTCTAATGGAGTTAATTTCAGTAATAGTCAGACCATTACATTTAATATTCAAGGACTCCATTTCCACAGGCTCAGTAACACAAGATTGGTGTAAAGCAGATGTGGTGCCTATATTTAAAAAGGGAGCTAGATCACAACCGGGGAATTACGGACCTGTAAGCCTGACTTCAATAGTGGGGAATCTTCTTGAAGGTTTAATACGGGATAATATTCAGGAATACCTAATGGAAAACAAAATTATTAGTAATAGTCAGCATGGATTTATGAAAAATAGGTTGTGCCAAACTAACCTTATTAGTTTCTTTGAGGAGGTAAATAGGAATTTAGACCAGGGTAATGCAGTTGATGTGGTCTACTTAGATTAGTGTACAAAATAAAGGAGAAGGAGTAGCTGCAAAGGCAAACAAGATCTTATCTTGCATTTAAACGGGCAATGGATGGAAGGGAAGTAAACATTATTATGCCCCTTTACAAAGCATTAGTAAGACCTCACCTTGAATATGGAGTACAATTTTGGGCACCACTCCTTAGAAAAGACATTATGGAACTAGAGAGAGTGCAGAGAAGAGCCAACAAATTAATAAAGAGGATGTATAATCTGTTTTATGAGGAGAGGCTAGCTAAATTAGATTTGTTTAGAATAGAGGCATCTAAGAGAGCATAGGATAACTATATACAAATATATTCGGGGACAATACAAGGAGCTTAGAACTATTCATCCCACGGGCAGTACAAAGGACACGTGGCATCCCTTATGGTTGGAGGAAAGGAGATTTCATCAGCAACAAAGGAAAGGGTTCTTAACAGTATGGGCAGTTAAAATGTGGAATTCATTACCCATGGAGACTGTGATGGCAGATATATATAATTCATATCTTCAAACAAAGGTTGGACATCTTTTTAGAAAGGAAAGGTATACAGGGATATACCAAATAAGTATACTTGGGAAGGATGTTGATCCAGGGAGTAATCCGATTGCCAATTCTTGGAGTCACGAAGGAATTTATTTTTCCCCTTATGAAATATCATGGGATGATATGACTCTGGGGTTTTTTGTTTGCCTTCCTCTGAATCAATAAGTACGTATAGATATAGGATAAAGTATCTGTTGTCTAAATTTAGCATAGGTTGAAATTGATGCCATTATGTCTTTTTTTTTTTCAACATCATCTACTACTGTATGTAACTCACCCTAACTATGTAACTCGCCCTAACTATGTAATAAATTATCAAATAACTAATTACTTCGATTCAACAAAGACCTTAAGCTTTAGAAAGGCAGATTTTAATAAAGTGCGGACTAATCTAGCAGTAATACACTGGGATGATGCTTTTGCAGGGAAAATGTAGAAGATAAATGGGCAGTCTTTCAAACTTTATAAGTCGCCCTAACTATGTAACTCACGCTAACTATTTAACTCGCCCTAACTATGTAACTCGCCCTAACTGTGTAACCTGAAAAAGGGAATTGGCAAAATTAAATCTTTATACGAGGTGCAAGTCGCCTCTTCCCAGGTATGCGATGCTCTCATGTCAAGAAGCCTTTTACTTGTACAAAGTCCAGGTATGTTGGAGCTCTCCAACGTATCTGTTTTTGGGTATTCAGTCCTGTACCACTGATGGTCCGGATGTAGCAGGCTTCAATATTTCCACAGGTAACAATCAATTCTGTTATAATGCAGAATATCGATACAGTGATGGTGTCAAATATCCCAACATACCCCATAGTTTCCACCATATCCCAGCAAAAGGGAACAATGAAGCCTCCAACATCTGTAATTTAACCCATTGCCTCCTCAGCGAAGCACATGCACCATTCTAGTGAATAGGTGGCACGGTGTCTTCTGGAATAGAACCTCTTAGTAAATATAGGTCCAGACGTCTGAGCCTGATCCTCTCAACATGTGGCCACACATCAGTTGAGTCAAACTAATTTCTCTCAATAATCTATGTTGGACTAAACATTTGTGGGGAATAAAAACCACTTATGAGCACGTTCACATGTCTCAGACTGATCCATAATAACCCTACCTTTCCCCATCGTTAATCCACATATACAACTTCCACGGCAGTCCGGGATTCGGGGTAATAACACGCAGTTCAGCACTCGGCACCTCACTTTTTGCTTCTTATCCATTTTAACATGGACTTCTGCTGCCATTATATACTTATAGGGATCCATGTTAAGATGGATAAGAAGCAAAAAAGTGACTCTGTGCTGTGTGTGCTCATTTGCATGTTATTACCCAGAATCCCTGACTGCTGTGGAGGTATTGTATGTGGAGTGATTATGGGGAAAGGCGGGTTGTGGGTCTGTCTAAGACATGTGAATGTGCTTGTGTGTGTTTGTCGGTCTGTGTGTGTGTCTGTCGGTCGCTCTGTGTGTTTGTCGGTCGCTCTGTGTGTGTCTGTCAGTCGCTGTGTGTCTGTCGGTTGCTGTGTGTCTGTCGGTCTGTGTGTGTGTGTCTGTTGGTCAGTCTGTGTGTGTCTGTCGCTCTGTGTGTGTGTCTGTCGGTCTGTCTGTCGGTCGGTCTGTGTGTGTGTGTGTCTGTTGGCCAGTCTGTGTGTGTCTGTCAGTCTGTGTGTCTGTCGGTCGGTGTGTGTCTGTCGGTCTATGTGTGTGTCTGTTGGTCTGTGTTGTGTAGTGGAAAAAAGGGGAGAAAAAAGTGTGCTACTGAAAAGAATCTAGGGATAAATTTAAACAACAACAATGTGATAAATAGTGATGTAATCCTGATATTTCAGATCCCAAAATACCCAATAATTGAGGTGAAAAAATACATCAACTAGTGTGCAAATGAATATAAAGTGCATAAGCTTGATAAGGTAGTTAATGAGCGTCTGCAGCTGTAAAACCGGGGTGGCCCAGCACCCCGCACACTAAAACAGAATAAAGACAAAAAGACAAAAGAACAGCGCACAACGCACATAGTGTAATAAAAGGGTAAGTATTCTGCGTACATCAAAACAAATCTTTAAAAGCATATCATGTAGCACGACATGTGTTACCAACGCTGGAACCGGATCAAATAGGACTCTCATCATCTGGTCTCACAATGGAAATCTTCAAAGGATATACCCCTCTTCGTAGTAGGTGGCGCCCACCACTGGGCACAAGGAAACCTCCTCGAAGCGAGTAGGAATAGAATATCTATTCAGGGTGCCCAATCCGTGGGAGTGAGTGGGTATTTATTCCACGCGAGCACCCTGCACTAATTACTCCCTGACGAAGTAGTGTTTTTAGCTACGAAATGCGTAGGATTTTATTGACGTTATTTGCTGCTCTGCTCCCTTCTACTACCCTTACTTTAGCCGTGCGACCACATTTACGGGTCTGTAACTGTCTGTGCTCCGAGCGCTCCGTATCTGTGGCACCTGTGCAGTGACGTCACTATCCGTTGCCGTGTACTATCGGCGCTTTAGTTTTGGGTTGAAGTTGAGTATATCCTGACAGTTCCAGAACGGGACTGTTAAATGTAGTTGCTCCCTAGATCTGCCTTAACGTACTCCACCGAGTCACGCTGGGAGTGACGCGGCGAGGTGGCGCATGGGCGGTAGTGAGGGAGATACCGCTGGGAGTGACGCGGCGAGGTGGC